>JAGDQP010007237.1:2320-68304 GCA_022664845.1 Lepisma saccharinum
TATTCATTCGTTCCAACTTCGTCTTCATTCGTTTCTTTCCAGCTTTGCTCCCTTGTTTCTAAATGTGTTCGCTTTTTCAGTTTTTTATTGAATGTTGTTTCCGACTCTGTTGTTTTGGTCACTTGTTTTACTGCATTTTGTTGGCAATCGTGTCTTGCTTCTCTCTTTCCATACGCTTGGTTAGCAACCCTGTCTTGTTGCTTTATTTCCAAGCATTTGGTTAGCAACCCTGTCTTGTTGCTTTATTTCCATGCATTTGGTTAGCAACCCTGTTTCGTTCTTCTTTCCTCATCTTGTAGAGGAATGACCTTTCCAGGCGCCATCTTAAAATTCAGTGTAATACTTACCACCTTTTCACCAACTGTCGTCATAGCCTTGTACAATCAGCCCTGCTGGCGTCACCTAGGATCTTGTTCAAACTGGACTTTGCTGTTATGAAATCGGAATTTCCACTTCATCACCAACTATGATGACACCATCTTACTTTTCAGTGTTTATTCTAATAAAGCATTATGCAATCCTTCCAAATTCCCCCACAATCTTGAACAATCAGCACTGCTGACGTCACCACATACCACTTGCGAAAACACTGAACTACCACGCTCCATGCTGGCCATCTTAAAATTCAGTGTTTCTTGCAGAAACGGTTGCGTAATACTTTTTCCCATTTCACTCATAGCCTTGTTCATTCACCCCGCTGACGTCAGCAGCCATCAACCACTGGACTACGACGCTCCATGGCGGCCATCTTGGAATTCAGTGTTTCTTGCAGAAACGATTGCGTAATACCTTTTACCACCCACATTCAACTCATAGCCTTCGACAAGCACCTCTGCTGACGTCACCATGTCTTACAGCAACACAAACAACCAACCTACCCGGCTCATGACGTCATCACGGCCGCCATCTTGAAATTCAGTAAATGTCGACCGTATTCTACTTTCATCTATCATTAGACTATAATATGTTACCTGTTCAACTTGACCCTTAATGGTTTCTTTAGCTAACTTACAAAAATCCGCTAGTAATTTGTCCTGGATCGAATTATGTAAATATTTTGCGTTTTTTTTTTAGCATTAAACAATTTGTTATGTAGGATCTCATCAACTAACGAAACCAGTTCGAGAAAATTTCCACTATTTTTTCCCTCTCTGTCACCCCTCTGTGCAATTCCTACACCGCGGTGTAACGTAACAAATCCGCAAGACGTGCAATGTATTGACGGTTTTCCCTCACTTGGTGGTCATACACTTCACTTACACATGTGGCTACAGATACATTACTACCTTTGGATTTCATTTGTTTGAACGAAGCCCAAGCAATCTGAGAAGATTTGTGATGCTCGCTGTTTTCGTGTTTTCGAAAACCTGAGTCCTTCTCCACAGCTCTTTTTCAGTTTTTGTAACCAACTGATATAAATATATCATTCTCCCTTTTCTTTTTGTTAGGCAATGAAAACATTCTACAAAGAAAACAAAAATCTGCATTTTTCTGTACACTGTACTCAATCCACGGAAATGTTTTATGCCAGTCACTTTTGAATGATCGATTGTCCTTGCCCTATTTTGTTGTGAGGTAATGATGCAAATGTGGTTGGTGGGTTTCGTGGGATGGAAATTCTGCTAAATCGTTGACACGATTAATACAACTAGGATTTTCGGTTGGACACAAAGGCACGTCTTCTTCCACTGACAAGTCCTTAGTAGCATCATCAGAAGCAATGCTGTCGTCTTCGCTCTCTCCAGCATCACAAGATTCTAGTTCATTTTCACTTTCTTCCAGTGTGCGAATTAAACCTTTTAGCCATGGGGAGGGGGGAGGATAAAACATAAACATATATAATTCAGAGCAATATTCAATCCACTACTGGGTGAGGCATCTTCTGAAAGGAGGAGTTGGTTTACTGCTCGCACGCTGACCAGGCATGTTGGAAGAGGAGAGCCGAAGCTTTCAACTGTGATTGCCACTGTGTTTTATTCAGAACAGCTTCCCACACGATCCTGTGCACCATTCCAGACCCCCTCTCGATTTGGAAAAATTCTCTTGTCATATCCGGGAAACGAACCCGGGACCCCATGATTAGCAGTCAGCGACGGTAACCACTAGACCAGCGGAGAAAAAAAGAGGGAGTTACGTTTTCCAATAGGAGGTTACTTAATCAAACCAATCATAGGCTACTAAATCTTTCACATTAAACTACTTCAGAAATATTACAAAGAAATGGCTTCCAAATAGGTTTCTTAGGTGCTGGTAAACGTTCATACACCCCTGGTCACTTGCGTGAAAATAGTTTCAACATCTGCAAAATAAAATATGTTCCGATTTTCTATCTAATCTTGATTGAAACATCTTCTAGGGGGGAGAAATTTGTCCCTGGCAGGGACGGAAAATAAATTTGTCAGGGTGGGAAACTTATTTTCCAAGGGGGAAAATCCCGGGCTTTCCCCCGTTAATTCGCACACTTCTTTCATTGAAATCGAAGGGTTACATGCGTTGGACCAACACGGCGTTGAACCAACACGGCGTTGGACCAACACGGCGTTGGACCAACACGGCGTTGGACCAACACGAAACCATCACGGCGTAGGACCAACACGGCGTTGAACCAACACGGCGTTGAACCAACACGGCGTTTGACCAACACGGCGTTGAACCAACACGGCGTTGGACCAACAATAAAATTGACAACGCCCCAGATATATAAAACCTAAAAATATAATAAAAAATATGATCTTAAATTATTTTTTTGAGCACCTGTGTAGAACCAACACTGCGTTGGACCAACACCGGCATGAGACCAACACTTCGAAGTACCGCCGTTGGACCAACACGGCGTTGAACCAACACGGCCTTCGACCAACACAGATTTTTGCCCTGGGGTGTTGGTCGTACGCCGGTTCTTGCTGCTTGAGAGGCTGTTGGTCGTACGAAGTGTTGGTCCAACGCCGCATCCCCAAATCGAACACTTCAAATTCCGAAACCTGGGGCTCACAGGTATTCGTATTTTTTGTCTTTTTCTCTATTGAAGAAGAAGGATCATGACTTGCGTCAACGGACTGAAAATCGCACTTCTTTGAACATGAGGAAGACACTGAGAAGAAATCGCTGATAAGTTTTTTCGACATATTAGCTGAACAAGCACCGACCACTGAGACTTCTGAGCGCAACAGAGATCAACTCCACAATGCTATAATAAGTTTTTTTTTTTAAAGCAAATCTGTTTATAGTTTAATGCTACACGGGTAAGACATGCGGTATATTGCTATAAACAATTGCAAGTTGCATTGTTGCAACCAAGGTAACTGGTTGCAACCCTTTTTCAAGAATGTATCGCACCGACACAAGGCACCACTGAAACGAGGGATAAAGTTTGCCAGCGTACCAGATACCCCAGCATTACCCGTGGCAAGTCGGATCACCGATGCACCGATGACGTTGCAAATCTTCTGAAAAAACGATTCGGAGATCACTGGAGACGTGAACCTGTGCTGCAGTTCTATATTGACGCAATGGATGTACAGCCTGCAAGTTGTACAGAAAACGAAAGTGTGTCCGAATGCGACTGCTTGGAAGAGGAAGTGGATATCGTATGAAACACAACACGAAATTGAGAGCATTAGTGCAAAGCATATTACTGTGTATGTGTATTCTTATAGCAAAAGTTTATTGCTTTCAATTATGTAGTATGTGTGTTCGCTATATGGCGTGTAACCCTTTAATATTCGCATACAGAGAGAGAGAGAATTATACTTCTACATGCCTCATACATTGTTGTGTGTACCATTGTAAATAAAATATGCTCAAATATATTTTTGTATTTCATTTATGGTGTCTCAGATATATCATTTTCGGTGAGTTCGCATCAAAATGCACTTTGTCCAAAATGTTTTTAACAATACCTCGGCTATTACTGAAAAACTGATTTTTGTAATCATGCCATCTCAACTTGTAGTACTTTAATTAACATATAACATTAACAGTTTACTTAAGTCCGTGACAGTTTCGGAGCTATTAGTTTTTCTGCTCTCCTGAAAAAAAAATATGGACAGCGCTTTTTGCTTTGGAGCTCCTCAAATAATATATTTTTTAAATAACGTCGGTTCCTTGTCGGTATCTTTCAAAACCCGACAATGACCCGAAACCCGTTCCTCAATAATAATAATTTATTATTATTTTGAGGGACGACGAATATGTTTCAACAACAGTAAAATCATAGAAATCCAATTTTGCAACATGCTTCACGAATATAGCAATAATCCTTGGAAGAGATTCACAAGAACTGTCGGAAGTGAAAAAAATAATGCAAATTTTAGGACTACTCTAAGCTTGTAAAGCATATGCAGATTTACGGAAGTCAGATACGCCTAACTTGCGGCAACCCAGTGTCTGAATTACCAACGGGGATGCGGCGGAAACCCCTCCTGTTAGTCTACATATGGGCGTATCTATATTATTAGATACTGTATATCATATATCACATTATTTTCTTATCAAGAAGATATCGTCGCCCGTGTAAATACCTTAATTCCCACATTGTGGAAACTTTAAAAGGTTACCCAGCAATACCGCCTGCCCCCCTTCCCTGTGGGGATGTAACTTCCCGAATTTTCGACACAATCCCCAACTTGGAAATTTTGGCGGTGAAAAATCAATAGAAACCATGCAAAACTCCACTTACACCCTCCCAATTTTGACTTTACACTAGTGATGAGCGCAAGAGTCTTGGTCTTGCAAGACCAAGACCGAGACCAGGGATACCGATGCAAGACCAATACCAAGACCAAGGGGTGCAAGACCAAGACCAAGACCAAGACCATACCTGCAAGACCAAGACCAGCCTGCAAGAGTCTTGCACACGCACTATTTGAATATTTTTAAAGCGTGGAAAGGAAGGGGAAATCATTATATCCTTCACTTGAATTTCTTTGGCTTCTGTAAAAATACCGCTGGAGTGAAGGTGTTCCCAGCTGTGCAAACCTTGTGAGTGGATCTGAGAATTATGCCGCTGTTACTGTAGCATACTAAACTAAACTTACACTGTACACTACTGTACACTAAACTTACAATAGAAGGTAAAAATTTCTGTTAAGGGCCAAGATCTCCGACAAGAGATGGCAGCACTATCTATGTACCAGATGTAATCATAAGTTTTTGCCGTTTTTTTTGGTAAAGAAAACACGTAATTTTCAAGGGAAATTAATTTTGTTTTATTCAAAATATTGGCCATCGGTTTCTACACATTTCAGCCATCTTTCAGCTAATTGATGGATGCATACCATGCCAGAAAAACTGCTTGTCTTTTGCGGCAATCAATTCGTCGAGCCATTTTCCATCGTCTTCGAAATTGCTGAAGTGCTGCTCTGCGAACGCGTGCCCCATTGATGCGAAGGGGTGATAGTCAGATGGCGCCAGGTCTGGGGAGTACGGCGGCTGCGGAAGGATGTCCCATACAAGCGATTTCAAGGTGTCTTTCACTGGTTTTGCTGTGTGAGACGGCGCATTGTCGTGTAACACAATCACTTTGTCATGTCTTCGGGGCCATTCCGGTCGTCTTTCGATCAATGCGTGATTTAAATTAATCATTTGTTGGCAATAGCGCTGTGCATTAACGGTTTCGCAGGGCTTCAAGAGTTCATAATACACAATACCGCTCTGGTCCCACCAGACACAAAGCATGGTTTTCCTGCCAAAGCGATTTGGCCTTGGTGTTGAAGGACCGGCTTCCCCAGGTGAAAGTCACGATATTTTCCACTTCGAGTTTTCAAAATAAATTCATTTTTCGTCGCCCGTCACAATTCGATACAAAAAGGATTTTCTTTCGTGGCGTTGAAACAGCATTTCACAAGTGACTTTGCGATTTTCCATTTGACGTTCATTCAAATCGTGTGGGACCCATTTACCTAGTTTATTGATCTTCCCCATTGCTCGTAAACGTCTGCTGATTGTTTCTTGTGACACATTTAATGCTTTTGCCAATTGCTGTTGAGTTTGAGTTGGGTCATCCTCCAATAACACCTGCAATTGCTCGTTTTCGCACTTTTGTGGTCTGCCAGAGCGCGCACTGTCTTTCACATTGAAATCACCACTTTTCAATTGTCGAAACCATGTCTCACATGTTCTAATCGATGGAGCGTGTTCACCATTTGTTTCTACCAGTATACGATGACTCTCAACAGCCTTTTTCTTTTGATTAAATAAGAAAAGCAATGCGTGCCGCAAATGTTATTTTTCAGGCACAAACTTCGACATGATCACTGAACGATAAAACAAAGATGATAGTGTTTGGCGGACTCAACTTGTGTGTGTTTGTAGTTTAATGTCAGACGAACAAAATGACGTATATGTCAAATGAATACGCTGCGTACTTTTCGCTGGCACCATCTCTTAGTTAAACCGGAAACTACTTATGCATACACCTGGTATATGTCTAATGTATTTTTATCGTTGCACGAAATTTCAATGCTGCTCCTACAAATTCAATCCTAGAGAGTTCAAACTTTAAGGGAACAAAGTTCATAAGTAATTCAAGAGTTCTACCTGTGTCAATGTTTTATTTTCTTTCTTGTTCATTGTTGAAAGAGCTTCATTGTTATGGGAATAATAACAATGAAACGATTTCAACAATGAACAAGATAGAAAATGAAAAATCGGCACGGATAGAACTCTTGAATTACTTATGAACTTTCTTTGCTGAAAACCTGAACTCTCTATAATTGAATTTGTAGGAACAGCATTGAAATTTCGTGCAACGATAAAAATACATTAGACACATACGGAGATAGTGCTGCCATCTCTTGTTGATGATCTTGGCTTTACATTCCCCTTAAGGATAATTTGAATAAAGGGCAAAAGGAAGTCTGATGTCCTGGCTTTTCTGATGTTAGGTTTGTCGTGGTATGATCTATTGATTCAGATAAAGGTGGATTATGGTCAGTTCGGAGTCTGTATTGATTTGTGTAACCAAGTCTTTGTGTCCTAAGCTACTAGTCGATTTTATAAAATGTGTGTTACTGAAAACTGAGTTCTGTTTTATGTGTTATGCTACGGAGAATTGAGTTTGAATAAAACAAAAGTATTTGCAGTACACTTGGCAATTGTTCGTCACTTGTAGATAAAGTCGGGAGGAATATTACTAGATGTGGGCTATGGTTTTAGATGCAACGCATAAGTTACTTTAGAGTAAGCTAGAGGTAACAGTCGTGTGAGCTTGTATTGAGCACAGAAATGCTTCAAATTCAGCAGGTTTACTTTGATATATTTGTTCAACAGAAAAGTATTGGTCCACAAACTCGTAAGTAATTTTACCGAGCCATCCTGGCTGAGGTTTTCTAGAGCTTTCCTCAGTCCCACCAGGCGAATGCTGGGATGGTACCTTAACTCAAAGCCCTGGCCGCTAACTTTCCCATTGTTGTCCCAAGCCTTAGGCCATAGATGCCTGTTAGGCTTAAATAAATTCAAATTCAAATGTGTAGGTAATTATACTTTCTATCGCTCTTCTGCCAGAGCTCGCTTGAGCCATGACTAGTCTCATTATCGTCAGTTGTCTGGGTTTGTGGACATTAGTGCTTCTTAGACGAAAACAACAACACTAACAAGGGAACCCTTTTTGCTGTTCAGCGAGTTTTGACTTCGGACATGTTTTTGGAGTTGGACCTTATTTGAAGCATATAGATAGCGAAAATAACACGCATAGACTCGCACTCTGTCATATATTTGTGCCCGAATAAGTCGAGTCGTGTAATTTGAGAGACTTTTAAGCAGTAAAATCAACCTTGAAGGTGAAACTTTATATTAACTAAATCAGTTATCAGATGCATTTCCGTAGGTACTTTTACGTGTAGAACACAAATTTCACCATGAAAATGTTCGCAAATTGAATATTTTTTATACAAACTCCAGTTTATGATCGAAAATGAACGAAATTCTATAGAAAGTAATGCCGTAAAGGAACAACAATATAACTGTGGGAAAGGGGAAGGGGATTATAAATACATAAAAAATAATGGTTTCTAATACCTTTTGGGGACCTAGGGCGCTTGCAATCGCTAAACCACTGATCGACTACACGGTTTTTAAGAAAGAAGCGAAGCGCTGGAACGAGCATAGCAAAAAAGAGAGTACATCTCATGGAGATGCGTAGCAAAATCGTTCCGATGCCCAGCGGTTTCGCAATTTGGCGACCTCGGCAAGGCCTGGGGGTTCCTTTACGTTCTTAAAGTTAGTTTTTTTAAAAAACGAGATTTTACAATTGTAAAGTTTGTAATAAATATGTTGTAATTATAAGTAAAATTAGAATTCGTTTGTTGAACTTTAAAAACGTAAATAATAATATCGGACTTAATATATTTTTGTTTACATTTATCTTTAAATAAAAGAAGAAAACATGAAATGATGGGGAACAAATTGATTGAATCACTTTTTAATGAAAAAACAAAGAAAGTGAAATCTGTTTAAATTGAAAAACAATTCATTATGCTTATTTTCATTTTTAGAGCTAGTTAATTCACTATAATATTAGTATTATTGTTTAACTGTTTCATTTTAAAGTTTAATTTCGAATATTTATAAAAATAATGAAATCAGTTGCGTTTTCTCGTGCTTACCACAGTTATTTAAAATATTTAACTTTCAAAAATTTAATAGTAAGCGTGTATGTTAAATAAGATGTTTGAAACAAATATAAGATGTGACATTACAGACGAGAATTTATTTTTGTAAGTATTTTGAAAAATGTTTACTGTTCTAATTATTAATTATAATTTTAATTTGTAATATAGTTATGATAATGTTTGTATGGTAAAGGATGTTGAAAATGTACGTAAACGAAGAGAGCGCTGGAGAAGCGAGAGTGTTGCAATTTTGTTCCGGAATTACACACCAAAGAGGAGAGGGGATGAAAAAATGTACGTACGAAAGTAAAAATTCAAATTGTACTATTTAAAAAGTCCGCATTGAATAACCGTGTAGTCGATCAGTGGTTTAGCGATTGCAAGCGTCCTAGGCCCCCAAAAGGTATTAGAAACCATTATTTTTTATGTATTTATAATCCCCTGCCCGCTCTTCCCCTTTCCCACAGTTGTATTGTTGTTCCTTTATGGCATTACTTTCTATGGAATTTTGTTCATTTTCGATCATAAACTGGGGTTTGTATAAAAAACATTCAATTTGCGAACATTTTCATGGTGAAATTTGTGTTCTACACGTAAAAGTACCTACGGAAGTGCATCTGATAACTGATTTAGTTAATATAAAGTTTCACCTTCAAGGTTGATTTTACTGCTTAAAAGTCGCTCAAATTACACAACTCAACTTATTCGGGACACAAATATATGATAGAGTGCGGGTCTGTGCGTGCTATTTTCACTATCTATATGCTTCAAATAAGATCCGAAGTCAAAACTCGCTGAACAGCAAACTCCCTTGTAAGTTTTAGTTAAACACAATATCCGTGTACGTTTGGTCTTCCTTTGGAACTTACCTGAAGCACGGAGAATGGTAAATAATTGGAACAGTGACTAGAAGATGACAGAGAGCACAATTCTATAGATTATTACAAGGTAAGAACTTCAATGTCTAAATTATTTTGGACATCATTTTCGATAACCCATGATTGCATTCTGTCAAAGCTTACGAAACAGTTGTGTGCCTAAAACAGCAAGTAAACTAAAAGTAAAATAATAAAATGTTAGTGATGTTGTTCAAATTAAAGCGAAATTAAACTTTGGTAGTTCTATTCTGTACACTTACATGAAGATAAACAATACATTAAAACATATTTCCGTTACTATTGACGCATTAAGGTAGGCAATGATACGCATAGCTTTTACTATTCCCTATATCCGGTGTAAAATTTACGTATGCAACGTATATTTTTTTTAAAAGCAAGACTTGCAAGACTCTTGCATGCAAGACCATGACTGGGCGAGCAAGACCAGGATCAAGACCAAGACCAGGGATACCGATGCAAGACCAAGACCAAGACTGGGCGTGCAAGACCAAGACCGCTACGGTCTTGGTCTTGGTCTTGCTTTTGCTCATCACTACTTTACACCTCCTCACTGAAAATCCTGACGGAAACGGTGGGATGGTATCATCAACTTAGGCTCTGACCGAACCCTTCCGGGACAGAGTGGCCGTGGCTCAGTGGGTTGTACGACAAAACAGCGTTGACATAAGCGCGACGCACAAAACAGCGACAGTCTAAAACCGCGACAGCACAAAACAGCGACGGCCCAAAACCGCGACACCAAAAACAGCTACGATAAAAACCGCGACGACCCAAAACCGATACACCAAAAGCAGCGACGACAAAAACCGCGCCACCAAAGACAGCGACAACTGCGACAACAAAAACTTTGAAGCCGAAAACAGCGTTACCAGAAATCGCGAAACCAAAAACAGAAACAACACACCACCAAACTTACTATCTTGTACCAAAAATTTACAATAAAATACCTAAGAAAAACAAATTGGTTTAAAAAACTTGTTTTGTGTTGATTAGAAAGACTAAATAACGACGATGTAGAAGCAATATTATGCAAATAATTTGTTATTGGTAACTAGACCACAACAAACTAATGATAATTCGAGAATAAGACTCACACACAAGCTGAGACTTCTGTGAATCAAAATGTAATGTAAACTTGTCATGTACAAAGTTATATTTCAAATAAATAAAAAGCGCGACGCCAATAACAACTACGACCAAAAACCGCGACGGCCTAAACCCAAGACGCCAAAAACCGCGATACCCTATACCCGCGATGCCAAAAACCGTAACATCAGAAACCGTGATGTCGAGAACAGCGACACCCGAAACAGTCAAAGCAATAATTGAAACTCTAAATATGGTAACGCTGCATATGAAATCAGCGTTGCAATCCCGCTCACACACAGGCTTCTAAAATTGAAAACTTTCTTAAGACAATCATTTTAAAAAGTATTTGACGATATTCATTCATTTAAATTCCTTAAAACATCCAAATGGGCTTCAGAACTGTGTTAACACCAAATACAGGGGATCTTTCCCTCTGTTCTCATATTTACTTATTTCTAAGTTGATAGTTAAATGATTCACAAAATCTTTGTATCTTCATCTAGTTAATGTTATATCCACAGAATGTGGTACTGGAATTTCAACACGTTGGTTGGATAACTTGAAAGTTATTTAACTATGAATACAAATATTTTGCTGTCTTGCAGAATAATTTCTTTAAATATCAAACTCTTTCGCCATAGACTTAAGAACAGAGCTTTCTGAAATAATTTTTGGAAGAATAAATCTAGGGATGTTTCGTTAAAAATTATATCTTCAATCTTTGTTTACTATCCCGAAACGAAATTTTGAGTGTTACGCGGCGTACAGATTGGAATGCTAATATTTCCGGCTATTATCACTTAATAGTAAAATGAGTAAATGGCAATATTTAGGTCCTAATCGAGCATCTGTGTCTTTTAAGGACTGAACCAGCAGTGTGAATAATCTTACATGCCTTCAAATTGTTCTTGAAAAAATGTGATTATCTTTTTACCTTCAAAGTTTAAAAAAGTTAACATCGTTAATTCGTTAGCTGAAAATATTAACTTTACTACAATGTTACATCACGTTGTTTCAAGATTAATTGTTTATAATATTTCCACATAAAATTCCCGTATATAAGTATATACAATGGGTGAAAAGTTGTACTTGCAAATTCAAATGTGTTTAGTTTATTATTCTGTTCATAACGTTTAAACTACGCGACACCTGATTATAGATTTTGATTTAGAAATATAAAATAAATAAAGTGTTACTTTTGGTCCGTGAAAATTGGGGAAAATATTCTATTTGTACAAAATGACTTATTATTAAGGTCCTAATAGAGCAACTTTTGGCTTCTAAGGATCGAGTCTGCGATGAAAATTCTCACATGGTCTATTTGTACAAGTATTCATTGAAGAAGAAGACATACTGTTCCTTCTCCAACTTTACACATTACGGTATATCCCTTTTATAGGCTATCAGGTTGCCAGACGTTCAGGTTCTCGCGGGTCCAGGTTTTTGGCGCAGGAGTTAATTGCCCCCAAAAGTACGTTCTGAAAGCCCGGATTTTAGATATTTATGTCAAGTGAAATATTTTATCTAAATAAATTCTTAGTAAACCTGCCGAGTAGAAGTGAACTGCTCTGAGCGCTGTGATTACGTGACTTATAGAGGCAAGATATTCTCTCCAATGCTTTGAACTCAGAGGAAGATTAGGTGTAAAAGGGAGCATTAAGGTAAGGAGAAAGCAAAAGGCGGTAAGTCAAGACTATTTGAACTAGTATGAATAAACTTTAAAATACTGAAGTGTTAAAATGTAAAACTTTGGCATATCATTTAGTGCGGTCTCTTAGACCTAAAATTTTATAGTATGGGGACAGGTTGGACAAAAGCACCATATTTTTTTCATGTGTTCCGTATTGCTAACACTTTCGATTTTTGGTAGGATCCACGTGAATAAGACAATGGTTCGTGAGTTATGAATTATATTCTAAGAGGGCGTGTCCGCCAACAGAGCGCATAGCTGTTAAATAGTGCCGTAATACAAATAACAATACCTGGGTCACTACAGACTACTTTTATGCTATGTAAGTGTCCCTTATGTGTTATGTATGTCATGTGATTAATAATGGGTTGATTGTGTGTATATATATATATATATATATATATATATATATATATATATATATATGTGTGTGTGTGTGTGTGTGTGTGTGTGTGTGTGTGTGTGTGTATGCGCGTCAGTGTTTTTTTGTACATCATACTTGTATTGTTTTCAAGAAACCTAATGTCACCTTTACATTCTGTATTTTTCAGTTCTGACCGTCTGTAGATGAAAACATGGATTGGAAAGCCTACGTTATTTGTCAGCAAAA
Organism: Lepisma saccharinum; assembly: GCA_022664845.1. Classification (NCBI taxonomy): domain Eukaryota; kingdom Metazoa; phylum Arthropoda; class Insecta; order Zygentoma; family Lepismatidae; genus Lepisma; species Lepisma saccharinum. The sequence goes on from JAGDQP010007237.1 coordinate 15,218, forward strand.
AAACTACCGAAGGCCTGAAATGTCCCTTGAACGCAGTAGGACCTGGAGATAAATCCCAACCCTATAAGAACTTTCTAGGCACAGTTAGTGAATTTCGCAAATTGAACCGACTTCCTATGCCTCTCTACTTCGAAGAGGAAATAAGTATTGAAGATTTAATCAAGAATCAAGCTAGTTGGCATAAATCCTGCCATGGGAAATTCAACAAATATAAGCTTGCAAGAGCACAGAAGAAAAGAGACTTGGAAGAAGCAGGGCCATCCAGCGAAGGTGCAGAAGGTAAGCGGCGTAGGGATCGCCTGCCACAGACAAAGAAGATCTGCATCTTTTGCACTGGAAGTGAGGGTGACCTTCATGAGTTCATGACACTGACAGTGATATCAGGCACATGGCTCGAGATTTACAGGATACTGCTGTTTCAGCGAGAATATCTGCTCCAGATGTTGTAGCGATATATGGCATGTACCACCTAAAATGCCTAACTGAATTCCGGAATCGTCATCGAGAACTCATGAGAAAAAGAGGAAGCACTAATGACGGTAAAATGGAAGAAAAGAAGATAGAGGCCCGGGCATTCATTGAACTTATAATCTTTATAGAAAACTCAGTAGAAGAAGATGTTTTCTGCTTCAAACTGTCTGAGTTCCGTCACAAGTATGCAGATCGTCTTATGGAACTTGGAGTTCAGAAGGAGGTCAACAAAGTTCGGTTCAAGGAAAAGGTTCTTAGCTACTTTCCGCAGGGCCAAGTGCAGAGTGATGGAAAGCATAATGTACTTATTTTGGACCAGGGCATGAAAAAAATGTTAAAACATGCTTTTGCAGATTATGAAGGAGATGCAGCAATATTAGCTAAAGCTGCAAAAATATCATTCGGGAAGACATCTTTGGATCTGATGGATTTAATTTCGTTGGCACTTTCCCACCAAACTGTCAAAATAACTCCGTACCAAAGACATTGAAAATGTTTGTTCCAATGTTATTGAATGGATGTGCCATCAACAGCCAAGACTCGCACGAATCACAGGATACTCTTACTATTTCCGAAACAATCATGTTTAATTGCAAGAAAACAACAAAATCTGTGGTGCAATCTCTGTCCTCTGAACCGCCACTTCCGTTATACATAGGGCTGAATCTGCACACTCTTACACGATCAAGAAAATTGATAACTACACCACCTGGGAATTTGCATCAGTTATCGCCGTGTTTTTCAGGTGGAGAATCAGCTAGCAACTGCAGTTTGCCACAAGCACTGAGTGAAGGAGTAGTGTGTCCATCTAATCTTCGCAATGGGCTTTTCACAGTTGGTGCAATAGATAACCTTGATCACAACCCTACAGTCACCACTGCCAAGGGCTCTTTCCATGACACTGGGATCAGCATCTTTCAAGCACCATCAACTTCAAACCCAGGTCAAACCAGAGAAGCTCTCACTCTTCCTGCGGAGACGGAGAGAAAGAACCTATCTTTGCCTAACAGCTATGCCATTGTACCAGCAGTAGCTCTGAAAGAATCCACAGTTGAGGTGCCAAAAATCAACATGACAAAGGTAGTTGTGCGAGATATGGTTGAAGCAATGAAGTATGAGAATTTGTGGATTCAATCATCTCTCGAACTGATTAATAAAGAGAAGCTGGCAAAGGGAGACAGTCTGTCATGGTCTGCCTACCACGCTTCTCATCAGACAGAGCCCTCAAATGAAGAGCCTGCTCTTTCAGAGCTTCTTCCTCTCTTCTATGAGAAGGCAGCATCAGCGGCCATGATCAAGCATGGTATGGATGTTGTTCCTGAATCCCATGCAGATACCAGTAGTTGCAATGGATACTCCCCTGTTTGCGTTGGCAAAGTACATACAATGGAAATGACCCACAACACACGGAGAAGATAAATTTGTAGTGATGTTCGGTGGCCTCCACATAGAGTTAACTGTATGGAAAACTATTGCAAGTACCTCGAAGGCTCCGGGTGGACAGACGCTCTGACATAAGCAGGACTTGCATCGTCATGAACAGCCGATTCATTTCTCAGCTGCTCACATATCAACAGGAGACATGCACACCAGGTATGTGCTGCTGTTCTGAAGAAGCTCCAGAGAGATGTTTTTCTTGCACAGACACTACGAGTTCAGGAGAAACATGAAGACAGGAAATGGTTAGAAGCAGCCCAACATTCCAGTATTGCGATACTATCTTCAGGCTTGAACTCATTGGTCTTCTCCTGGTTAGAGCTCATATATGAGAGAAGCTAATTTTGTTCTGTATGTAGAATCACTGAAAGCCCTGGTTCCATGGTTCTTCGTTTTGGACAATCAGAATTATGCCCGCTGGATCCCTATCCATATACGCGACATGAAAAATCTGCCATCGCCCAGCTTCCAAGAGTTTGTGCAACATGGCCACTGGGTTGTTCGTAAAACAACAAACAAGTTCTCAGCTATGCCTATTGATCAAGCTCATGATCAGAACAACGAGCTTCTCAAAGGTTCTGGTGGGGAAATAGGACTCACTGAAAATCCATCAGCGTTCAGAAAGTGGATGCTAGCAGGGTTGCTCGAAAAGTTTGAACACAGTCGCAGCCTGGAAAATGTAAAGCATTGTCACCATGAAGAAGGCATCGCAACACAGGAGAGCTTCAAGCAACAGGTATTGAGCCTTGCAGAGACTATGAGGGAAATGGGCAATCCCTTCCTAAATGGTACTGACGAACTGCTGACTTTAGATTCTCATGATGTTCTCATCCAATCTTTAGTGAATACGGTACGTACTATCGAAAAGGTTGGCGAACAACAGTACAAGGTCTACTGCAAGTCAGTCCTCGTTGACTACGAAAGGTCTATTCATGACCCAATTCACAAAAACTCCTTCCAAGTGTTCAAATCTCCTGCTCCGAAAATCAGTGGCAAGGAAGCGTACAAGATTACAAGTCTGAAGACAGATGTCAATCTGTTTTCGAGATTGTACATCGACGCACGACACCGGAACTGTGATATGAATACTTTCTTCAGTCGTGAAAATCACCCATTTCCTCCATCTTTGTCTGATAAAGGAAAGCTTAGATTTGGAAATAAGTCTGACTTGATGACGTTTGGTAAAGACAGCAGAGAAAAAAGTGTCACACTTACTGCAATTCGATGAAATTGATGATGAAATTGCATTTTCGACCTGCTTGGATGACCTGAATGAAGAACCATCAACAGATGTGAATGTTTTGAGTCTTTCTTCTGAGGTGGAGTCTTTGGAAGAAACAATCGAGAGAGATGTACCAAGTTTCTTTGATGTGAAGGTGTTCGATGGTGCTGCTGCAGTGCTCTTCCTCTCGCCAACTGCATGGGTCAGGACATTTGAAGACTATGCCATTGATGTTTTCATACCTTACGTAGCACAGCAGCTTGATAACTCAAGAAGGGTAGACATTATCTGGGACAGGTATGTAAAAGGAAGCATCAAAAACTCGGTCAGAGAGAAAAGAGGAAAATGAAAACGAAGAAAGGTTGCAAGTCAAAATAAAATTCCAGGAGAATGGCAAAACTTCTTGTGTGATGCAGATAACAAGCAGGAGCTGTTCACGTTCCTGGCAGAGAAGATCGAGAGCAGTGAATTTCCAATTAGCAAGTAAGTAGTGACAACATATGGAGATGGCGTTCTGGTGAGAGGTAGTTACTTATCCGTGCCAGCCTGTAACCACGAAGAGGCACATACAAGACTGGTCTTACATGTACAACATGCCCTGCAACAAGGATCTGTGTCTTGGTTGTTCCGCACTGTCGACACCGATGTCGTAGTTATTCTGATAGGAAAGTTTCACCAACTACAAGACTTGTGTCCCAATGCCAATATCTGGTTAGCATTCCGTACAGGGAGGAATTTTTCCTGCATCCACGTGAATGTTATTGCTCAAACCTTGGGGAAGGAAAATTCCACAGCATTGGCTGTGACACTGTCTCGGCATTCCTTGGGAAAGGAAAGAAATCAGGATGGATGGCTTGGAAATCTTATCCGGAAGTTAAAACAGCCTTCACCAAAATTGCCAGGAGTCCCTTCATAGCAGTGGACGTTTACAGTTACAGTTTTTGAATTCTTGAACGCTTCACAGTAATCATGTACCAGAAAACAAGTCAATTGGAGTCAGTGAATGAAGCTCGGAGAGAAATGTTTTGTCAGCAAAACAAGACAATGGATGCCATTCCACCAACACAATATGTTCTTTTTGAACATACAAAGCGTGCTGTTTACCAAGCAGGGATCTGGTACACATGTGGTGTATCTCAGCAGAAACTACCAAATCCGGATGCGTGGGGGTGGAAAATGGACAGATACAGTTGCCGCTGGACATCACTACCAGTGGCATCTAAGGCATGTGGTGAACTTGACAAGTGTGGTTGCAAAGCTGCAGCTGGTTGCACAGGCAAGTGTGCTTGCAAGAAGGCTCTGTGGTCCTACACAGAACTTTGCAAGTGCAATTGCAGCAGAAACTGAGTTCCCAAATGCTTTCTGCAAAGTTTATTAAAACACAGAACATATCTAGTGTTTCCTTTTCATTTCTTTCTTCTTAAAGTTTGAAGTCTAATTCTTTTAATAAAAAAATTAAAAGATATATTTTCAGTCCACCTTGTTTTTAACATTTTCAAATACACTTTTTATTAGTTAATAACGTGAATATTTTTACAACCGGAATGTGAGCCTCCACAGCAGGGTGAAGATCCAAGTTGCCGTGTCAGCCTATAGGAAAATATGCCCTTTCTGTTGTGCAGGCCGATCCATAAAAATATCACGTGACAGGATCCATGAGCGCTGATCGCGTGGATCCTACCAAAACATATTGGCATATGATATAACAAAAAACCTTATACAGTTTGGTGCTTTTGTCCAACCTGTCCCCTTCATATTGCTAAGAGCCCCCACTAATTGTAATTAGAATGATTTCACGACAGTAGGCTACACTATATATAGAACATTATAAAAATATTCGTAAGGATAATGTCTCGTTTTGTTTTCTTCGTTTTAAATGTATTTAGATATTTCTTTTATTAATATAACGCCATATTTTTTTTAGATATATTGCTATTCGCAATCACTAAGCTTGTCATTTCAATTTGACACTACCGAAGGCCTGTGGCTCTGTTGGTAGAGAATTGGGTTGCATTCGGGAGGTCTGTATTCAATTCCTGGTCCAGCCACCATGACTGGGGTTTTCCAGAGTCTTCCTCAGTCCCGCCAGGCGAATGTCGGGGTGGTACCTATACTAAAATGGCCCTGGCTACTGCCTTTGCTCATCCTTTCCCACCGCATTGACCATAGGTACCAGTTCACATTAAAACAAATTCAAATTTCAATTTGACAGTTCCAATGTTAAACTGAATCAGTTTCTGGAATTGATGATAGAGACGATTCTGATCAGTCACTGTTTCTGACGTATCGGTTTCTTCCCGTCCTTGACTCATTCTTTGTGTCACGATATACGGTCACGGTCACGTTTTTGGTGTCGCTCCTTTGTGCCGTCGCGGCTTTTGTCGACCTGTTTTTGTTCCGCTGTTTCGGGTAGTCGCAGTTTTTGGTATCGCTGTTTTTGGCGTTGCGGTTTTTGTTGTCGCGGTTTCTGTCGTCGCGGTTTTGTGCCGTCGCGGTTTTGTGCGTCACGGTTTTTGCGTCGCTGTTTCGTCGGTACACCACCTCCGGTCCCGGTCACCCCTCAAACGCAAGGAAATAATCAAGTTTGAAGAGACCTAAATCGGGTCACCGGGTCCCAAGTATAGCCCCGGTCCAAAACTTGACGTACTGTGCTATAAGCACAACCATTCTAGTGTTGATTGGTGAGCCAAAATATGACGTGAAACAACTCTAAATACGTAGGGTCGATTGTAAAGACAGAGCTTAGACATAGTCTAAGGTTGGCTTAGGTTGAAACATTAATTTAGAATTGAATTTGAATTTTATATATGGCCTTTAGGCATATAAGGCTCAGGTCGGGATAGGGGAAGGGGAAAGGATTCGGGAAGGTGTCGGCCAGGGCAAATATTGAGAGTGCCTTCCCGGTATTTGCTTGGTGTGACTGTGGAAATAACAGGAAAAACCTCAGTCAGGATAGTCGGTCGCTGGGACTGAAACCACGACCTCCCCCAATGGAGAAAACAGGGTCGGCTCTCCGCTCGACCGACGCCGGTCAGGATCGGGCCACACTCGGTTCTGATAATCATGATGTCCTACTGCAAGTTTCTCTCATGTTACACCATGTCAAAATCTGCAATGTAAGTACTGTTACCGTCCTTTTCCACTGACAGAGTACAGAACTAGAAGACTTAATTTGAAGTTGAAACGCTAATAATGATAGATTCTATCAAGCGGAACTTTACATAAAAAGAAAATGGAAACAGGAAAGTTGCTATACGGTGGATTAAGGGAATGGAAAAACTGCTCAATGAGACACATCAAGTGTTCATTGACTTTTCTGCGACATCATGTGAATGTGTGACCTGCATGCATATGACAGGGTCAGGTTGATCTGACACGTGAACAGTGGGCTGTTGTGAGCGTGTTAATTACAATTCTGGATATCTTTACGTAAATCAATGTTGACAGTTAAACTTTTGATTTTTACTATCAGTTGCTTGCACAGGGCAAGGTCAAGTAGAAACAATTTGTTGTTTGTAATAAATATCCCGATAGCTTATTTCCAGGGCTGTAGTCGAGGGTATACGGAGGTATACCGTACGCCGTATACCCTCTGACTAACCTTACATATTAGCGTATACCTTCTGCAAAGATGTATCTACTTCCGTTTCGTTTATTTAATTTCGCAATTACCCCGCGGTGAGATGATTACAGTCAAATAATTTTGGTTCCACTTGACCGGGAACAAAATGTTGAGAAGAGGAAGAGAGTTGTATAAACTACATAATATGCGTCAGCATTTTATCTCAATCTGTTGACTGTAATAACTTGTAGAAATACGCATACAGTGTACATTCAATTTGAGCAGAACTTTTGTTAGCTTGGGAGGTTTCTTAGTGCAGGTCTTAAGTAATATGAGATTTGACTTATGATTTTAAAAGCAAGGTAGAAGTTTGACTTATCGATGAATAGACAGGGGTGCTCTTGTAAATTTTCCAGTACCGGAACGTTTTAATTTTTACCATATGCATGATACTAATAACTGTAAAGTGAGGAATAGACATAAAACAAAATTCTTAATATTGACAAAAATACTTTATGAATTAAATTTGAGAGGTTTAACATTTAGAAATTGAATAAGAAACATTTAATAAAAAAATGTTATAGTACGAAATCTTTTAATTTACTGACTGAAACAGTCCAAGCTTGATGCAACCACAAGTTATTGTGTTACAAAAAACTTAGCAAATGGATTAAAATCCTCCGAATTGGTTAGTTTTACTTGTTCTGGTGTAATTTGTAGTTCGGTGCTTTCGGAGCCATGTTATCTCATATGGCTCACATATGGATCAAACATTTACTTTTTTGTAAAATAGAGCATTTTTCTCCCAAAAAACAGTACCGGAACGACGTTCCGTCTCGTTCTGGTACCAGTACACCTCTGTGTATAGACTATAGAGTATGTCTCATAACGTGAGCAAGTGAGTTGTATATAGAATTGCAACGGTTTGTTAACTGATATATACTTCGCAGTTGTGCGAAAGTCTCAACATATTTCTCCTTCCTCAATGCAACAAATGATGCATATACGATACGAGCATATAAATGATGCTCGTAATTTCATTGTTCTTGCCTCACTGGATTATAGACCCTATAAAATCAAAACATTATGAGATTTTTGTTTTTGTAGAAATTAAATTATTCCTTATGGATCTAAGTTTATGGATCCATATACTAAAAGATTGACAGCGTATACCCTGTGAAAAAGGTCCCGGGTTCGAAGCCCGGGAGGTGCATGGGTGTGGATTTTAACAGCTAAAGGCGCATCGTGACGGGCCGAAGTCCAAAGGTACTAGACTAGCCCATATAAAAATAAAGTTTGCCAAAGTTTTAAGAACAGTATCCTAAAATGTAGGGTAAAATTCTGGCGTTTTTAAATATTTTTAAGACATAAATGGTTCCTTCAGCTTTTCAAATGTTCTGTTTTCAATTTATATCATAAGTAGCACGCAATATTCATATCTAGTAAGTTTATTATTGTGTTCGACTATAGGTGTATAGAATTCACCACTGTTCCTGTTGTGTTCCTTAAAGTTTTGTTGTGATGTTAAATTTATGTTTCTTTTCTTTCTATTAATCTAACAGCTTTTTTTTAACAGCACATTGTGCTTAAAACTGTTTTAATTTAAAATGGATATACATCGTCGCGTTCAAGGCAGAAAGTCGTAAGGGTACTATTTTGCAATTTTTGACAATGCACAAATAGGAACTATTCATAAGATTAGTAGTGAGACTTAAATAGTAAAAAAATTATAAATAACAACAATTTTCCAAAACCTTTCTCTTTCAAATATTTCTTCTGTAAAATTTAGTAAATTTACGTTCAAAAATATATTATTGTGGTGAGTCTACACTAGGCAAAATTTCTAGGCATGCACATGTTGCTGACGACTGTCTCGGAACGGTGAAATATTTCGTTGTTTCTTTCCTACTCCGAACTTTGACAACTATAAACGAGACATGGAACAATACACTACAGTAGGTTTAAACACACACACACACAGAGAAAGAAACACCTAAAAGAGCCGAAATGATTTGTATGTACTGTCTCAATCATTTTCCAATGTTACTGCTATTACTGTTCATAGGGTTGCCAGAACCTAGGAGCTATAACTAGGTTAATTATACGTATACATACATATTTTTATATTAACCAGCGTACAAATATGTATTTACACAGCATGAAATATTACATTTTAAACGTAATATTTACAAGTACATGTATTTACAAGTACATTTTAAAAACATTTTCGTTATTTCCGAACAGTTTATTTTCTGTAAAATTGCTGAAAAATATTTTTTTAAAAATATTTTCTTTAATATGCTCGCAAGGCTTCTAACATCAGAACGTTATTTTGTAAATAATTCCATCAATGCTATATATTTTTAAAAATATAATTCAGAATATATTTTCCAGTATTGCTTCAAGCTTTTGCTTCAATGTGCTTGAATATAAAAATAAATGCACATGTTTGACCAGCATGTATAATTCACTTTTCATAAACCTATGATTTGGAATATTTTTCTATTTTGAAGTTTATCCCACAAAGCTAATAGATCTGGCAACTCTGTGAACAAAACAACAGTAACTTGGAAATTGATTAAGATGGCATGTACCAATAATATCTGCTCTGTTTACATACTATTCTCTTTGTCTTATTTTCAGTCTTCTGATGTCTGAGTAGTAAGGAAACGTTCGAGGATTATCGCGGCCTTGAGACAGGCTTGGTAAACATGTACGACAACTGGTATTTACCTGGCTGACCACTGGTTCTGAGTCGGACAACTGATGAGAATTGCCTATTTTCCTAAAAACAATCTTCATACGAAATATGTGTAAAATTTGAGTTAGAAAGGTTTTATTTTAGTTAAGAAAGGTATAAAGGATTAAAGTAAAGAGAGGAAGTGTAAGTATTAGGCGAAAAAGGCAATCTGAAACAAAATAAGTGAAAGAGTCCCTTAACTGGCCGACCACTTTTGCCTTTACCCTATACTTAAATTTCACATTGTTTGTTCCTTTGCTCTCTAATAAAACAATATTTTTAATTGGAGCATTAGCCAATGCTTAAATTAATGATGGTGGGAAGATTATTTGTAAAGTTCAGCTTTAATCTACCATTCTTCACCTACAACTAATAAAATAAATTGCAAGATGCCGGTTGTAACCTTAGGTATGGAATTTTGAATTTCATTTAGGATCGAACCCACGACCTCTCGAATGTTATCCTTAGGTCTGGGTGACAACAAACATTCACGAAAGGGCGTACGCCGATATTCATAGTTACTGTACTGTATATGTGAAAAAACGACAATTGTGTTTTCTAGTTCTAATGGAAAAATGAAGCGAATCCACCTCCGTTAGTATGAATATGAACTGAAAAATAAAGGCTATGTATAGAGTCAAGAGCACAAAATTAAAAGTAAAGTTGTGCTGTTTAATGGAAAAGATAAAAACATTTAAATGTGGGTTAGTTTATTAAAAATAAATAAAAAAATACGGGTATATTTTCGTTCCTACAGAGAAATAGTTTTGGGAAAATCACACCCCTCCGAAATGTTCTCCCATTGAAAAATAAAGGCTACTTATTAATTTAAGGGGACAAAATAAAAAATAAAACTTTACTGAATAGAAAAGAAAAAAAATATGGAATATGTATTTTTATTTTAAATTTTTACAATAAAGTTTAAAATTTAAAACAAATTGTTTCAGGGAACAAAAATCTCACCGAAATTCAAGGAAAAAATGAAAAATTAATATATACCTCATTGCTAGATCTAATTTACAGACTAAATAAATTGATTTCAGAAAATTCATTTTTTTATATGTAAACCTATATCGATATTGTTGGAAAGATCCAGAATAATAGGCTGATTCAGTGCTGAAGCAGGACTTAAACTAGGCATGGTACCGAGACCGAGACTGAGACCGAATTCGAGACCAAGACCGAGAACGAGACTAAGGTTCAGGAATCGAGACGAGACCGAGACTCTATGCATCGAGACTTACTCGAGACAAGACCGAGACTTACCTCTCGATCGAGACTATAAGCTTTGTTTTCATGGATGTTGATAATATTAATTTAATGCTTTTGTTGATGCTATTTCATACTAGAAGAAGTCTCGTGACAATTAGTTTCATTCTGATAAATTTTATTTAACATGTTATATTGCAGTTTTAAAATATGACTTTAAGTCATATAAGTAGTCAGTTATCAATGTCAAATATTTTCTGTTATCTTTAAATAACAATATAAAGTTTTGGAGATTGTTCGGGGACGGGGACAGACATTTATTATCTTCGGCGAATTTTCATCCGCTTTCTCCCTGCTGATAGTCTTTTAATTTTGTTGACACTCTCATTTATATCAGCCTCTGCTAGACTGATCCCGTAAAGACTATAAAGCATGCGTCAAGAAGTCAAACTGTCTAAATTGTAATATAGATCTTTTCATACACCATTTACTTATTATATTTTTTAAAAATGGTAAGATTTTTGCAATACTAACCGGTACCTTATAAAAGATGAATGCAACATATATTTCTACGTATGCGTATATGGAAACAATGAAGTTCAAGCTCAGTCGCGGACACCTCAACTATGTTCCTAGTCCTGGTAGCTCCTGATTTAAAAATTGTCGACAAACAGCCATAGCGATTGTATAATGCTTTCCAGCACTTGTTGCTGAATCCTAAATGTTGTATAAAGTTTCCCTTAGGAACTTCATAGTTTATGCAGAAAAAATTCTGCACAACCTATCACATATACTTGTGACATTCGATAAAAACAGCACTGTTTTATAAAATTCAAGTAAGGCGTCAAATTTGGATTATCTATATGTGTTTGGTGAAGTTTCGCCGAGACCTCCCGAACAACATCTCAACCACCTTCGTAGCCCTAGTAGTTCCTGAGTCGAAAGTTGTTGGCAGACGGACATAGAGGGGATATAAGGTTGTACATAGTAAGCCTTAGACACAGTAAAGTTAATTTTTTACCTATTAAGCTATGCTTTGCTAGGATTTTTGAAATGACATTCTAATTTTAAAACACGTCTTATTTGAAATACCAATGTGCTTATTTCAGTTTATAAGATTCGCAATATGCTATTTGAAAGTAGCGCCTACCGGAAACACACTTCACTCTTTTTTGTTTTAATGTATGGACGTACAGTATAACCCATACCTATGAATTGGTTCTTTTAATCAATCAAGAGCGGTATTTTAAACTTATTGATTAGTGTAGCTGTGGAGTTCGGCAAATGCTATTTTCTATTTCTTTGTATTTGATTATTTCTTGTACTATCATGGCCAATATAATGTTTACATGACTTTATTATACACGATTTTTCTCCAAGCCTACAAGATAGGCCACCCAACTGACGTAGAGGGGGCGATGTGTGATTCTGAGAGTGTGTGCGTGAACGAGCAAGGCTTGGATATTTTTTTTTCTTTAAGAGAAATCATTATCGCATGTCCTGGCTTCTAGAAAGATATTTATGGTTTCTTGTAGTATGTATAAAAGAATTTTAAAAAAAGAGATCGCATTTGAAACAGCAAAACGGGGAACCTAACGCAATTTTACTTTAGTTGGGCCATTAGTTGAAATTTACTGAAAGATGTAATTTAAATTGTCCAGTATAAAAGATCCGTACCGAACATGGAGAAACGAAAATGAACGCTGAAACCTATGGTTACTAGGTAACTATTTCTTTCTTAATGAATCGAGTATTCCATAGAACACTGACGTTATGCACGAAAGAAGGACAAAACGTCTCTTTCTATCAGTTCTTAAAAATGGAGCACGATATTTATGCTTTATAATTTCTGATATTATGTTGTTATTTACGTTACAAAGAAAATGTTAGCAGCAAAATACACAAAATATGTTGCATGATATATATAAATATATATATATATATATCACAGTCATATTCAATCCACTAGTGGATGAGGTCTCTCCCCGAAGGGAGGAGTATATATATATACGTATATATATATTAATGTTCAACAGATACAAATAATAGTATGGATCTTTGAGCATCATATGGAGAATATCTGAGATAAATTAAGATCTTTCTCTTTCCAGAAAAATATTTGTGTGTGCGTGCATGTGATAAACGTAGATATGAGTATGTTTTGTTCCAAACAGCCAACATATCTAACTTTGGAGAGTGTTGGTTTCGAATTCGGGAGGTCCTCGGTTCGGTACCAGCGGTTGACTATCCTGACTTAGGATTTCCCAGTGTTTTCCTCAGCCACACCAGGCATGTACCGGGATGATACCTTCACTTTACGTCCTAGCCGACTCCCTACCGCATTTCACAAAACCTTATCTTGGAGTGATCCATAGGTGCCTAAAGGCTATAAATAAGATGCAAACCCAACGAGTAAACCTGTCGCTCTGTGAATCGGCATATTGCTTCTTAATGCCGTGTTGATGGATCGACATGGAGACCGAGATCGATCAAGTGGCCATAGCTCAGTTGCTATAGCGTTGGCTTAGCAATCGAAAGGTTTTAGTACGACCATCTATCCTGACTGAAGTAGTACCGGGCAATTTTTCTCACGACACGAATAAACTAATGTTTATAATAATCTGCAGAAATAGAATAAACACACACACTCACATAATGACAGAGAGTGTGTGTAGGAGAAGGAATTAGTAAGAGAGAAAGAGAAAAAAAATTGATGAAGTCATGGAAAGAAAGAGAAGGATAGAGAAAGATCAATGAAAACCTTGAAACTAGATTGATGTATTATTACCTAAAGAACAAACGCAAACACACGGTTTACTTTCTGATTCTAGTTAGTGATGCTTCTTTTCTCTCAGACCCAAGGAGAATTTCTGATTGAGTTCTGTAAATAGTTGAAGGTATCATTTTAGTCGAAAAAATACGGCGCTCACTGCGGATCGAACCCAGGTCAACGGAATGAAAGGTCAAGGCGAAACCACTGCACCAGACATTTCGCTTCTAAAATTCAACACAACACATGTTACAGTTGTTCTGTGTTAAAGAAGCACAAGAAAACTTGACGCTTCAGGTCAATGACATTCGTATTTGCACTGTTAATACACAGATACTTTAGTATGAATCTTCCAACCAATATTCGTTAATCGTCGTCGTCTTCTTTTTCTACAAGGACGTTCCTACCAAAGGGAATTCGGCTAGCTGCTTCCACATTTATTAGTATTCGACGTTCACGAACAGAAGTGTCTATTCGATTGTTCACTTTTGCCTTGTAAAAATATCTTCGGCAAAAAGAGGGATTCGAACCTACATTAATCACTTTCAATATTCAGACGTCCTTCCACTGGACTAATGATCTTAGCCGAAGCTATTTCTCCAGAAATATTATTACTACTTTCAGCGGCCGGTTTCTCAAAACTTTTGGAACAATTTTATTAGTCTCTACACTATTAATATCAATTCGCTTCACAAGTCCCTGTTCCTCAAACTACAGTTGTGAAATACTAGCTACAAGTCAACGGACTAGTATCACAATGTGACTAGTATTACTAGTGATTCTGTTTCTCGAAATAACAGTGTAGTCGTCTACACTTGTAACCCACAAGTAAATGTCCACAAGTATCTGCAGACTTTTTAGCGTATGTAGATGGATCGTTACAAGCCAAGATTTACTTTTTACTGGAAAAGTATAATTGATAAGAGTTTGGAAACGGAATTACGTGCATAAATTTTTAAAATGGATTCTAATTTTATAAAAAAATAATATGGTATAGCATCAAGTAATTTTGATACTATAAAGTGTTTTGAGAGGTTGTCTTGAGGATCTAAAATCTGAAATCTGAAATCAAATCGTTAATAATTTCTAGTACATGACATTTCTGGAATAGAATAATTGTTTTCAGTTAACTTGAATCTGAAATTATTTGTAATCAGTGAGTAAAGCTTGTATTGAAAGTTTGTGTCTGAAATATTTCAGTGTGGTAAGTCTTGATTAGCGTAAACATGCACGTAGGTATTAATTTGTTTCTAACTATACAGTTCATGATCATATTTCATGTAAACTTGTATCAAAAGATAACTTTTCATTTGAATTCTAAAATGATTCCAATTTTACTCAATGTTTCAACATAATAATGTTTTTCTTGTGTTGCCTCATTTAAATTTAATACTTTTTCTTGTGTTGCTTCTAAACAGAATAAGAGAAGACAATTTGGTAATATTTGTTTTTAGAAGTAGAGCAAAAAAGTTGTTTTTTGTTTTGTCTAACTTTGGTTGGCTTGCAATTTAGATATGTAATTCTTTATGGCTAACCTAAGTTGGTTCATCTTTTCGTCTATCATCGTGCGAATATGATTTTACTTCACTATACTTTTTGAGTAGTAGTGACTCCTACCTCGTTAATTCATTCTGGTTGGCCCGGTGGTGAACGTTGAAAAGCTGATCGAACCTGGGAGTCACTACTTTTACGTTGTTTTTTTTTTCAAGAAAATTAACTTATTATTTTTTTCATGAACACTGAGACATTCAAAATGTGAGATCACTCTTTAGCAGCAACAACATGAGTGACCACTGGGCGGGTTTTAATACAGTGTATTAGTGCAGTTTTTAAAGTACTAATTTTTGTGAAGAAAATAATGTTTGTATATCTAGTCGTGATGTAGCAAAAAATATGTGAATACAATTAATTACAACTATTCTTTTGTTATTAGTGGCCGTAAAATAAATTACAATAGAGTGATGTTGCTATGTAATCATTAGCGATTAAGCTTTGTTCATTCCCACTTGGGACGTGAAATACTGTTTTTGAAACCTTTAACAAATTATATAACATGCTTTTTATACATATAGAATTTAACAAAATAGTAGTCAATAGAAGATTAGCTCATAAATGCACGAAACACTGTAACTGAAACAAAAATCAGTTCTATATAACTTTACTTTGCTTTTATTTCAGTAAGAGTTGAGCTTGAAGCTTGTTTATCTCATGTCTTCGTGCCGTGCGTGCTTGGTCACGTTAATTTTTCCCCCTTTTCGTCTATAAAGGTGGTGACGCGAGTTCGAATCCCGAAGCTTGCTCTTCTTTTCTCACAAAGCTCCGTCATCTATGTTCGTATTGCATGGACGTATTAGTTAGATTCCTGCCAAACGCAAAGAAATCTGACAGGGATTACCATTCCTTTAATAAGGGTTAACCATTTCAAGGTTTAGTCTAATAATTATACCGACAGTTTAATAGTCATATCAAAATGTTTAGAAAAGAACAAGTTAATCGATGTCATATTCGCTGACGTCAAACTTGAGGTCAGTGACTCTCTATCTGCTTTACTGTAATGTAATCATTTGCATAAATTCGTAAAATGCAGAAGGTTAACCAAATTAAAAGGGTTTTTCAATTTTAAACACCAAATTAGAAACGGCTGGATAAATCGAGATCGCTAAACCCAAATTTGAAGTCAGTTTCTCTGTATCTGTTTTCGTTTAGGCACTAGCCTCCATTACAGATGGAGGAATCAAAATTAAGAGGCCCAATATTTTAAGGTACTTTAAATGTTTCATTCTAAACGATAGCTTTGCAATTTGTTATCAATAACATAAATTGTATTCCCCCCCAGGGTATCTCTATTAAATCCGCCCATGCGCACAAGGTGTTTGTCCACCACAAAGCGCACATGGCATGAGCAGGGATCGATCCAGCGCAGTGTTTCTCAACCTTTTTCATGCCGCGACCCCCTTGTAA
This sequence comes from Lepisma saccharinum, assembly GCA_022664845.1. Taxonomy (NCBI): domain Eukaryota; kingdom Metazoa; phylum Arthropoda; class Insecta; order Zygentoma; family Lepismatidae; genus Lepisma; species Lepisma saccharinum. Next base: position 31,590 of record JAGDQP010007237.1, read on the forward strand.
GGTGCCTTCTACCCGGCTAGCCCCAGAAGCAATATTCTTGTTTGTAATAAGCGAATTTATTTAACGTTGTATTAAATAGTCTCCTGAAGGCTTCAACACACACACACACACACACACACACACATATGTATATATATATATATATATATATATAGGGCAACGCCCTAGCCGAGCTGGTCTACCGGTTCCCGTAAGATCACCGAAGTCAAGCAGCTCTGGGTCTGGTCAGTGCTTGGACGGGTGACCGTTGCAGTACTCCAGATGGTGTTGCCTGTGCGGCGTCCACCCAGCGTCGTGAGGCCAATTGGGGAGCTACCTGAATAAAGAGGTAGCGATCACAGTGAGAGCTTCGGCTCTCCTCTCCCAACCCGTCTGGTCAGCGTGGGAGCAGTAGACCAACTCCTCCCTTCGGGGAGAGGCCTCATCCACTAGTGGATTGAATATGGCTGTGATTTATATATATATATATATATATATATATATATATATATACTGTTTATCAATTCGTGTTACTGAGAAACAGGCCTGTGAACACGAAAGTTCTAAAGTTATTTTCATGAATTTTTCTACAGTTGCTTACACGACCCCAAGTTTTGATACTGAGAATAATGTTCCTAAACTACATTTTAATCCTCTTTTCGGGAATTCAAACTCAAAAGTGAATCTCGCTTATGGGAAAAACAATGTTAATTCAGAAGACCACTTTACCTTGTCTAATTTTGTTAATTAGTACCAACACATTAAGTCAGACACCGATTTCTGTCTATAAAATATTGTAGCATCGCTCAACCTCGATCTTCTTCACTTTTCAGTTTGGACTACCAAAAGGAGGTTAATTTTATTTTGTAAAAGTATTTTCACAGTGTTAAAAGGGTTTTTGTGAGCAATTGTAGCAAATTTCATGGAAATATCTCGTAAACTTTCGCTTTTATCGGTCTGTTTATCAGTTACACGAATCAAAAAAGGTAAAGCTATCGCCTGTGGGATACACACGCGCCGTGAACAGCACATGCAGGATATGGGGGTAGCGCTCCATATCTCAACCTACTGTACGAAGTGAGGTGGAGTGGTCAGTCCCATGCTCGACCGCCTTTACTTTCCAAGGTGCCCAGGAGTACCAACAACACTCTGGTACTTAGTTTGATACGAGGCTGAGTGCACCGCAGAGCGTCAGGCATGGGAAGGATGGGTGCCTAACTTGTGACTGAAAATGTATCACAAAAATTGAACAGGATATTTTGGAACTGGTTAAATCAAAATAGGCTCAGACTGCGCGCTATTATACAATACAAACTGTCAAAACTAAAAATTTGTGTTACGTTCAACTTGTCATATTGCACGAAGTGTATTAGAACTTTTAATTGAAGTTTTAACTTCTCGATTTGCTAACGACAATTTTCTTTTGGTGATGTTAGATTCGTTCAGGCTAGTTTACGTTAAAATAAACGACAATAAATGATCTTATCTTAATGTGGCAATACTTACCCTAAACTGGATTTGTTCCTAAAACTGTCATAATATATTCATTTCATAATTCGAAATGACAAAAAGGACACGCATACACATGTGTTTACTTAGCACACAATACATACAGACAAAATGTAACACATAGACTCAGTGTTACAGTTTTCTGGCATTTGAACTTAGTTATTCATAGCTGTTAAGCTCGTTGGCAAAATGGAGTAGGGGAAATGCGCTGGGCATTTCAGTACAAAAACAAACCAACATGGGTTCGAATCCTGTTCACGCTAAAGATTTTTTTACCAAGCAATCGTGAATAATCTAATCATTACCTCTCATACAATACGGAGAATATTTCCGACTGTTGGATGAAGCACTTGAGTCACTAAAGATAGAAAGACGATTTACGAATGTTGGTTAGAAAAGTCCAAATCAAGTCCCAGGGGGACACGTCATTGATCAGAAATATGGACTTTTGCTGTTATTATTCTTAGAAAGAAACACTATAACATTTGTTAGGCACGTTTTGGGTAGAGATTCACCCGTGGAGTATCGCTAGCGTGCTGAACTTCTAATTTAAAAATCTGGGTTCGATTCCCCACCAGCCAGTTTCTTTTTCGCATACACTGAAGTATTCAAACAGAGATTTATATTCGGGTTGTGGAGAACTTACAACGCATCACTGGTCATAATCCGAGCAAACAGTGCGTGTGCTATCTGGCATAATGATAATCTAGTTTTCATGTTTTTCATTGGTCTTCCTCTCTTCCTCTCTTTCTTGATGTATTGTTATCGTGTCTTCGCTGCGTCTTTCTCTTCTTCTTCTCTCTATCTTTATTTTTTCTCTTACTTTACACAAACTCTCTCTTTTTGTGCGTGTTCCAGAGCCAATTCCGGGCCACTTTTGATGACCCTTTGATAGGGCCTGACCCAAACATAAGTGACCCCGTAAACCGATTGACCCGGTCTGGAAAATCTATGAACTGGGAATTTCGGGAATTACAAAGTATTCCGAACCAGTATGTTTAATAAGCCTCACCGAATTTGCAAACTAGCCCCGCGCAAACAAAGAATGTGTGTTACACTTTTGACATTATCCTAGACGTGTCTCAAAACTCTGGAGTTTCACTGGAATCATTAGTATTTAATCTGACCACCAAGTTTGGTCTCCAATGTGAAAGTGACTTAATGAATGTTTGAAGCACCCTTTATATATTGGAATAACCCTGAAAAGATATATAATCCAAAAGTTACTTCTCGCTTGATGTTATATTTGATTTGTGGGAACTGAACTTTTTATTGTGGGAACTGAACTTAATATTTTAACTACGTTTAAATTCCAAATTTTTATCTGTACTTCTTCTTCTTCTACCTCCCCTTTTCTCTCTCTCTCTCATTTCTCTGCCTCTGTCTAACAGATATACGATCGGTTTCAATGTTTCATTGTATGTGTTAAAATTTCTCCCTCCATCAACTTATGTATATTGATTCGTCTCGCCTCTATTCTTTCATTTTATCGATATCAATACATGTTTATTTTGAAAAACAAAACGTGTTCATGATGTTTGCTGATTTCAGTATGGGCGAGACGAAGGAAGGAGAAAGAGGGGGGTCTGTTTACCAGACACGATTATGGGATAAGAGGGTGTCACTGGGCCGGCATTCGTTGTCGCAATTTTTTTATGCGCAGTGGGAAAACACTGGGAAAACCTAAGTCAGGACAGTCAGCAGCTGATACCGAACCGAGGACCTCCGCAGAACGAAACGAACGTTTTACCAAGTAAGGTACGGCGCTCGGAAGAAAGCATACTCGTTTCGATGTTTATCACATGCACGCACACACAATATCGTACGCACGCACACACAAAATAACGTAAATAACAACATAATATCAGAAATTATAAAGGATAAATATCGTGCATCGTGCCCTATTTTTCAGAACTGATAGAAACAGACATTTTCTCTTGTCATTCAAGCATAACGTTAGTGTTCTATGGAATTCATTAAGAAAGAAACCATAGGTTTTAAAGTTCATTTTTGATTTTCCATGTTCGGTAAGGATCTTTTCTATTGGATAATTTGAATTAAACTTTTCAATACACTTCAACTAGTGGCCCACCTAAAATAAAAATGGTGTTAGGTTTCCTGTTTTGGTGTTTGAAATACGACTTGCATATGTTTTTTTTATTATTTGCTACACACTACAAGAAATCATGAACATCTTTCCAGAACGCAGGACATGTGATAATGTTTCCTCTTAAAGAAAAGAAAATTCCAACCCTTGCTCGTTCACGCACACACTCTCAGAATCACACACCGCCCACTTTACGTTAGTTGGGTGGCCTATCTTGTAGGCTTAGAGAAAAATCGTGTATAACAAAGTCATGCGAATATTATTTTGGCCATGATAGTACAAAAGTTTACAATAAGTAAAATTTTTGTCAGGTACTGTTAAAAATTTTGTTAACGTTCCTAGGAATTCTAAAAGGAGTTCCGAAGAATTTTTAGTACTTCGTGTTGTTTTACTGTAATGGAGGAAAACTCAGACTTTTTGTATGATTATCTGGATATTTTTCGTTTTCAGTTTAGCTGTGCATGCAATGTTGATCAAGAGTTTGCTGCCACCATTTTCTAAATTCTTATTTTGGTAGAAATGCGAGATATATTGAGTGAATGGAAATTCCGAACCCTAATTTACAATTTCATAAATGATTAAATTAAGTCGTGGGATCAACTTAGTGTATATCTTCTGGATTCAGCCAACATAATTCTAACACTCTATACTGTTTTCTTTTAACAGGAAAGTTAGAGCAGTCAGTATGACGCTACAATTTTGCTAAAGGATCCGTGTTCAAATCTTCTTCTTCTTCTTTTCTTTTGCTCCCAGCATTCCTGAGAACTGTATGATGAATGCTTTTTAGTAACCAAATTACTGAAAATTCCCAGGTAGCTATGGTAGCCTAGCTTTTTTTAGAATTGTTTCGGAAAATCTTTAACAGTGTACCTTCATTTATTTCTATAAATCTGGTAGAAAATTTCAACTAAAATGCAAGTTTTTCATTTTTATCGTAACAGTTATTCAGTCAATTTAAATATAATTTAGAAATAGCAAAACGTAAAAGTTACGTATACCAATTTCGCAATTTGTGTTATAACATTGATCCGTTTCCATAAGAGAAATAGTTTAATGTGTCTCCTTATTGGTATTCTATATACCCTAAGTAAAGTTTTATATTACTTTAAAATCATCATATTTTTCTTCCTATTTCAGAATAAATTATTTCTAATCTAAACTCCAAATTAACAATGTAACAAACTATGTTAATATCATATTAATATTCTTGTTCTTGTACTGAGATCAGAAAACCTGCGTACCCATTTCAAACAAGTCAAGGAACGGCAACTTTATGCCTTTCGTCTTTCGAGACTCTCGAGAGAGATCGAGACAAGACCGAGACTAACGTGTCGAGACTCGAGACCGAGACGAGACTGAGCTTTACAAACGATACCGAGACCAGAACCAAGACCGGAATTTTCAGATCGAGACGAGACCTAGATCAATACTGGCTTTAAAAATTCGAGACGAGAACGAGGCTGATGACAGTCTCGTCTCGTCTCGATACCATCCCTAACTTGAACGCGCCGGAACGAAGTCCTATAGGAGATACGTATAAAAATATGGTGTTTGAGGGATAGGAGTCCAGGATGCCAGGGTGTGTCTGGGTACGAAATGTATGTAAAATGTACAGGGTGTCTTAAAATACATGTCATAACTTCAGGGATGTGTTCTTAGATGTAGACAAGCAAAAGTTTATATGAACATACTTGTAGGTCTGGAAATGATTTATTTCATAGACATTTTGAAGGATTTTATTTCATAGACACTGGGCTCTTGTTTCGTATTGTCTTACAACCTATCAGAACACGAGTGTGGAAAGTGTTTACATCAGCCATCGTAGACGAATATACCAATGCTTTTAAATTACAACACAAGTAGAAGTAAAGTGGGTTGAAATCGGGTGAGCATGGAGGTCAGACACTTTTCACCGACCAGGAGACTGTCAATTCAGGTACCTTCTGAAAAACACAACTGCACTGTGTGGTAGCATCATCATGAATGAAGTGTACTTGTCAACAAATGATCAGTGCAACATTGTCCAAGAACTCAGGTACGTTGTTTATCATAAATTGTGTGTATGTTTTCCCCGTAAGTTTGTTTAGAAGTACTTAGGATCCTAATAACGTATCAGATGTTGAGGAAGAACTGCTGTTCGTTATGTGAGGGAATAATTGCATGAGAGTTTCCTTCTGCCTAAATGCTAGTAAAAGTAAATGATTCCATCTCGTGTGAACTGCGCTTCATCCATGAATATCAATAGGACAGAGGAGTTAGGAATTGTACAAAATTTCTGCAAGAACCACTGATAAAACATTACGCGTGCAGTGTAATCACCTGGAAATAAGGCCAGCGCAGTAGTATTGATTGTTCTCGCAATAACCTTCACGTTGTCGAACGATTCACATCCACGAGCATTGCTAAACGTCGTGTGCTGATTACGGGACTTGCAGTCACAAATCCACAATCTGCTTCTCTACCTCAGGCGTCGTAAATCGTGGTCGCTCTCTTTCAAGAGCATAAACATTTTGCATTTGTTTTAACATACAATGGCTATAATTAAAGTTTCGCTGCTTGGCCATTTCTAGACGGTAAACGGTCTATTGGACAAACATGAAACTTTATGTGAATATGGTTAACGACACGTGGAAGAGAAATATTGAATAAACAATTCCAGCTAAAACTTTTCAATGTGTATTTAAACTTAATGGACATTTTACAAGCACTTTATTGACAAACCATACATTTTACAAATTGTGCACAGCATGTTTGTAAATGTACAAAACGTCTCAGGCTACGATGTATGTTTAAAATGTTGCTTATCTATGTCCAGGACAGTTTAGAAGAATAGTGGGGATCAGGGAGTACACTACACCCCCAACACCCCCTAACACCCTCCCTAGACTTTGACAACACCCCCCTAAGGAAAGATCCTGAATACCCCCCTAAGGGGGGGTTCTTTCGTTACATTTAATAGTGAGAAATTCCTGGAATTTCGATTTGCAAAGACCACAGTTACGGTAATACACAATCAAATCTTGGTAGCAGTTTTGCATTTACTCCGAAGAAATAACTTCTTTTGGGCTACATTCCTTTCTTGACGCCTCGCAAAAATCCATCAGCAACAAAAGAAATGAGGCAGAAAACAATAAACATCCCCGTACGAAAGCATCTGTTTGGTGGCTGCTCCCTGCGGCATTAGAGTGCAGAGATGCTAGACTCACTTCAGATGCACTCATTATCTATTAAGTTGTTTTGGGTGCACAGTGGAAAAGGCGGAACGCCTCACAATGAGGAGGAGAATTATTGAAACAAAGGAACTAAGTTTAGGAGCTCGTACATGTGCATTATTTTTCCAATTTAAGTGAATCTTTGCTTCATAACTAAATAAATGGAAATAAAAGTAACAATGTTTTTAAACTTGATGCGCTGACCTTTCCAATACCTAACTCTGTGTTCTTCAGGGTTTGATTTCATCATACTCTCATTCATTCAAAAGAAAACAGGTAAAATTAGTCTATGTGAACGCTATCGAACATTTTGTGAAACAAAAGCGATATGAAATGAAACACCGAGCGGCCGTGGCTCAGTGCTTTGGAGTTGGCTTCGCATTCCGGAGGTCCAGGATTCCATTCCTGGAGACGGCCATCCTGACTGAAGTTTTCAAGTCTTATCAGGCAAATGCCGGGATCACATGTTATTTCAAGGCTATGTCCGTTTCCGTCCAATTTCCTTTCCCATTGTTCATGCTTGTTGTTGTTGTTAAGCTCCAACGTAAAATAGTCTCCGAGTTGTATATGGAGATACCCGAAATAAATAAATCTTCGAAAGTGTTGACGCTGCTGGACTTGTAGTTTAAGCTCGTGATGTTTAGACATATACAGTTACAGACAGACCACAAGTGGCTGGAGACAAAGTCATATGTTTCCCTACTTAGGTGCCAGTTAAATAAGGTATCATTCAAACACTCACTCATTTGTGCCAGACTTCAGAACTAGAACTCGTGATGTGCAGACTAGCACAAACACACATACAGACAGACAATAATTAAAAGAGCTTTTTTTTGTTACCCTGAACGTGTTTCGTTGTCGCTAAAGATAAAAAAGAGAGATCTCAATTTCCTTAGTCAAGATAGCATGATACTGGCTACATAGTTTTTCCGATTCTTATTTATTAAAACTCTACTCCCAGATGAAATGTTTAGCACCGAAGCCGTGCGTTCGATTTCTCTTATTTATATTGGAACTGACAATATTTGAAATTCGAAGAGTATAGATAAGAGAGGTTTCTCGCTGCGGTAGTCAACATTTCATCAGGCAATCGGGATTTCTGAAAACTTTAATATTTCATTAAATTTAATATTTTATTAACCACGGGTCGTGCATGCAGGTGCCGACCGGGTAGCCGTGCGGTCTAGGGCGTTAGGGCAACGACTAGAAGGTCCTGGGTTCGAGTCCTGGTAGGGGCATGGGTGTTCGTGGATTTTAACTTGGTGTAAAGGATCGAATCGTGACGGATCGAAGTCAAAAGTGTTACTAGACTGTCCCATAGAAAATATAGGTTTTACATGCATGAAAATAATAGTGACATCCACTACTTGGAATCTTTGGCGTGCTGGAACTCATTACAAACCATGGACTATTCACACGTTTCTGTTAATTATGATTCAACACTTCTTGCAGAGTTTATACAATATCGTGATAAGTATTGAGGAGACACTTAGAATACAAAAACGAGCAAATTGGGGTCATGGAAGCCAAAGTACAAATGCGACGAGAGTCGATGCGCTGACTATGTACTACCCAACGAAATGCCGTTTGAATTTTATTTTGTTTATGGCATTCAAACATCTCGGGCTCAGGCCGAGCTAAAAGCCGTCTGGCACACCTTGGAATGTCGTACCATTAGTTTAGGTTTGAATTAGTAGACAATGACATTATTTTAGGTGTTCGAAATGTCAGTGTGGCAAATTTCTGCATGGTTTGAAAAAGAAACGAGATCATGAGTAATATTTTCTCGTCGTGAAAGTTTAAAGAATTTTATTCAAACGTCCATCAATGTTTTGGTTTGTAGCGACAGAAAAGCGAAAAATAGATACGAGAAACGTTCCTCCGGAAATATATATGTTAGCGACTAATCTGAAAATAACCTTATTGGTCAAAAGTTGAATTTTGCATTTTTAATTTGTTTCTACTTCTCATTGAGCATTCCGAAAAAAAAATGATAGTTTACAATTTGTAGGTCAATTCACCTTAACACTGTTAGGAAGAATTGAATTTGTGGAAGTGGATGCCCTGATTTGAGCATTTGTTTTTAAAGCCTCAATGAAGTCGAGCACTTTGTCGATCCGAGAACCTTGGAATAAGAAGTGCATACAATTTCCACTAACTTATTTTATCAACTGTGATGTAATCTTGATATACACTCCAGGAAAGCTTGAGAAAAGTAGAGCTTAATTATATTTAAAATGTATTAGTTTCGCTCTAAAGACATAGTTGAGGTAAATAATATATTTCATAGTAATTAAAATTTAATAGTACCGGTAGATATCTGTCAATATTTTACCAAATTAAAGCTTGCAAAAGCTAGACAAGTTCAAAAAAACAAATAACAATATCTAAAATTATTTGAAAGATAATAGTTCTGTTGGTAATTCATTCTACTCGATTAAAATGATCCGAAGCATGAAGATCATCTCCTCATAGTCTAAAATCAGTTTCCTACATAACGACAGAGGAGTAAGTTGTTTAATTTCTTCGTAAGTAATTAAATAATAATAATAATAATAATAATAATAATAATAATAATAATAATAATAATAATAATACTTGCTATTTACACACATTGTCCTTATGAGGTTATGCACAAATCTTATTTTGAAAAGTATAACAAACAGAAATGCGCGCGCGCGCACATGCATGCATTCATGGTAAGATATAATGGATGACTGTATAATATAGTGTATTACTGAATATGAAGTACACCCCCAATAACTGTAGACACTCCCCTTCGACTACATTCTTGGACGTCATGACAGTTTCTGTCAATACTGAAATGAGCCATTCGTTTCAATCCCGCCTTGTGCCACGTGGGTTATGTGGTGGACAAACTCCAGGTGCGTGAGTTTCATCGTTCTTTTTCTCCCTCTGTTTTTCATTCGACCAACTCTCCCATCATCATCCATTCCGATCTCCGGCTATGGGGATACCTAAAGAACAACTTTTAACAAGTGAACTTCCAAACAAGTGACGATAAGAACAGTTTGCATAACAACAGTGGTATCTAACATAGGAATGGAGATGTTCCTTGAAGCACTGCCACATTGTTCTATACTTGAATTTGAACTTAAATTTTATTTAAAGTTTTTAGGGAACTTTGGCTCAGGCCGAATGGATGATGGTGGAAGAGTTGGTCGAATGAAAAAAGAAGGAGGAAAAGGGCGATGAAACTCACGCACCTGGAGTATGTCCACCACAAAGCCCACGTGGCACAAGGCGGGATTGAAAGAACAACGCCACGAATCAGACTTTACCACTGAACCACCGCATCCCCATTATTCTTTTAAACTGTCCTGGACATAGGTAGGTAACATTTTAAGCATACTTTGTAACCTGAGAGACGTTTGGTACACACACAAACATAATGTACATAATTTGTAAAGTGTCCATAAAGTTTAAATACACCGTGAAAAGTTTTAGTTGGAATTATTTATTCAACATTTCTCTTCCACGTGTCGTTAATCATATTCACATAAAGTTTCATGTTAGTCAGATTAACCGTTTACCATCTTGAATCGACCAAACAGCGAAACTTTAATTATTATAACCATTGTATGTTAAAACAAAAACAAAATGCCTCGCAGATGGAGTTCCCACCAAGAACTCACTGTTTTTATTACGCTATTCTATAGGAAATTATCTGCTCTTTCCAATGATGCACGTCCCAAATCTGCATCTGGTGTTACTTCTGAAATATTCATGGTATTATGTTGCAAGGTCAAATCCATTATATACAATGATGTAAAAACAAAAAAAGTGCATTGCAGATGGACCTCCCAAAAATAACCCACTGTTTATATTACCCAATTCTATAGGAAATTATCTGTTTTTTCCAATGGAGTAGTTCCTATATCTGTATCTGGTGTTCCTCCTGAGATATTCATGGTGTTATATTGCATAGTCAGCGTAATATCTAAATAATAATCAAAACAAAAAAGTGCATTGCAGATGGATTTCCCACCAAGAACCCACTATTTTCATTTTACCATTCTATAATATATTTTTTGTCTTTCTAATGGTGCAAGTCTCATATCTATATCTGGTGTTCCTCGTGAGATATTCATGTTGGTATATTGGGATGGTCACACCGTTGTATATAATGAGCGAAAAACAAAAAAAGTGCTCTGCAGATAAAGTTCCCAGCGAAAACCCACTTTTTTTTTATTACTTCATACTATAACAAATTTTAAAATGGTGAGTGTCTCATATGTATCTGCTGCTCCTTTTGAGAAACTCACTGTATTATGTTACAAGGTGAACACCATTTTACAAACTGCTTCTTTCGCAATCATAAAGCCATATACCAGGTGTATCCATAAGTTTTTGCCGGTTTTTGTGGTAAAGAAAACACGTAATTTTCAAGGGAAATTAGTTTTGTTTTATTCAAAATATTGGCCATCGACTTCTACACATTTCGCCCATCTTTCAGGTAATTGATGCATACTATGCCAGAAAAACTGCTTGTCTTTTGCGGCAAACCATTCGTAGAGCCATTTTCCAACGTCTTCGAAATTGCTGAAGTGCTGCTCTGCGAGCGCGTGCCCCATTGATGCGAAGAGGTGATAGTCAGATGGCGCCAGGTCTGGGGAGTACGGCGGGTTCGGAAGGATGTCCCATACAAGCGATTTCAAGGTGTCTTTCACTGGTTTTGGTGTGTGAGACGGCGCATTATCGTGTAAAACAATCACTTTGCCATGTCTTCGGGCCCATTCCGGTCGTCTTTCGATCAATACGTGATTTAAATTAATCATTTGTTGGCGATAGCGTTGTGCATTAACGGTTTCGCTGGGTTTCAAGAGTTCATAATACACAATACCGCTCTGGTTCCACCAGACACAAAGCATGGTCTTCTTGCCGAAGCGATTTGGCCTTGGTGTTGAAGGACCAGCTTCGCCAGGTGAAAGCCACGATATTTTCCGCTTCGGGTTTTCAAAATAAATCAATTTTTCGTCACCCGTCACAATTCGATACAAAAAGGATTTTCTTTCGTGGCGTTGAAGCAGCATATCACAAGTGACTTTGCGATTTTCCATTTGACGTTCATTCAAATCGTGTGGGACCCATTTACCTAGTTTATTGATCTTCCCCATTGCTCGTAAACGTCTGCTGATTGTTTCTTGTGACACATTTAATACTTTTGCCAATTGCTGTTGAGTTTGAGTTGGGTCATCCTCCAATAACACCTGCAATTGCTCGTTTTCGTACTTTTGTGGTCTACCAGAGCGCGCACTGTCTTTCACATTGAAATCACCACTTTTAAATTGTCGAAACCATGTCTCACATGTTCTAATTGATGGAGCGTGTTCACCATATGTTTCTATCAGCACACAATGACTTTCAACAGCCTTTTTCTTTTGATTAAATAAGAAAAGCAATGCGTGCCGCAAATGTTATTTTCAGGCACAAACTTCGACATGATCACTGAACGATAAAACAAAGACGCTAGTGTTTGGCGGACTCAACTTGTGTGTGTTTGTAGTTTAATGTCAGACGAACAAAATTATGTATGTGTCAAATGAATACGCTGCGTACTTTTCGCTGGCGCCATCTCTTAGGTAAACCGGAACTACTTATGCATACACCTGCTATATATAAACTGTGGGTTCTACCACAAATCTGAATTCTCTGATGAATTTTACATAAGAAAACCTAAACTTGTCTTTGAGAATACATGAAATATTACTTTAAAAAATAAAATTCAAATATGTGTGTCTCTGTAAACTATCGATCGCGGCAACATTTAAGGACAAAACATGCTAACTTTGAAGCACTGGCGTAGAAACCTATAACTTGGAATTTATACTAAGAAACCTTCCAAGAATCAATGTAGCAAATTTCATCGAAATCGGAGACTATAGGTGACATTTCACCTTTTTTTCTGTCTGATTTGGCATGGAATGACTCGTATACCAGTAGTCAGTAATCCTCCTTCAACAGGGTCAATACCCTATTTTCGCCAACTGAAAAATATATTGTTTTGGTTGGGAATTCAGTGAGAATTCAAAGTCAGCCCACCCTAGTAGGGCAGATTTGTGCAACATCCGTCCGTTGGGCTGTCTCATGATGACGTCCACGCGGATTTTGCCGCCAAATGTCCGACGTTGTTCCACCGAAATTTTGCTCATGGGGAAGTTTACCAAAGTTTTACCAAAGCCCCCCCCCCCCTTCCATCCCCCCAGTGTTCTTCTACGGTAACTGGGAATCAGCGTGTCTCGCATAGAAAACATTTTCCCTCTCTCTTTCTCCCTCTCTCTCTTTCTCCCTCTCTCTCTTTCTCCCTCTCTCTCTTTCTCCCTCTCTCTCTCTTTTTCTTTCTTTTGCTTGTCTTCATGTGAAGACAGAACAAGTTCTTACATTTACTGTTTCTCATAATTCTTTTTCATGTATGCCGTTTGTAAACGTTTCTTATGTGTATTTATAAAACGAACTATTTATAGCGGGATTCTTCTATTAACATGGTAATATATTCATGCGTCTCGTTTTTATTTGAGTAGCTCGCCATAGACCGGTTTCTCTCAGAAGCAAAAAGGTATTTATATATCGTCTCGGCAACACTGCTTTTGTATATTCAGTGAAGCATGTTATTTACTCGCCTTCGTCTTCATTTTAGTTTGTCATTTTAAATCCAAATAAGGTCTAAATGTTATTCGACTATTCTATTCATACCTCATACACATAAAAAGCTTCATATGGCATTCAGTCTGGATGGTAGCTTGAATATGATGAGGGGTATTACTTTCCCCGTTTCCTCTGCAAGGCGCAAAGTAAATTAATAAACTTTCAATGTGGATAGAAGTTCAGCATTTACCTTACTCAAGCCACGAGATGGTGAAGTTATTTTCTTAATATATATACTATTTGTACTTTGCAAATGTAGCCAATAGTTTGGCATTCATAATCCAGCCACTTGGCAAATTTCCTTGTTGAAAATATTGTTCCTTATACTTCCATCCTAATATCTGTACTTGAGAGCTGGAACTGCTTAAGTCACAACACTTTGTTTACGAGAAAAAAGCAAAGTACTTCCTTTCAAATACAGACTAAATGGATAAACTACTTAATAGACTTACTTGTCGACGTTATTTTATATGTTTACAACAAGAATCATGCAACCATTATGTGAGGTCAAAGATGAACAAAATTGAACATCCTTGTGTGAGGCCATTCGAATACTGTACAAAACTGCATTTATCAGGTTTTGGCCGAGGTTCTAGCTCTCACAAGAGACTTCGCGCAAGTCCTCCTCATATTTATAGAAAAAAGAATGCAGTGTAATTGGAAGGTCTTGTCCTACAAATTGCAAAAATACACGAATCAGCTACCACGTATCGTCAGAGATAGATGTCAAAGGAGTAGCAGATCTTGAAAATTTTGCCGACGTCGCCTGAGTGATTATTTGTCGACCTAATTTGTTGATAATATTTATTGTATTTGGGCCATTTTAGTAACTACTGACTTCTCGTCACGATTAACGAGTGCAATGCTTTTACAATCCACAAACACCCATGCGCCAGACGGGATTCGAACCCGCAATCTCATGAACGGCGTCCAGAGCCTTACTCCATATGTCTATCGAGGTTGACTTGGCGTCTGTTTTCTGAATGAATGTAGCTCTGGCTATAACTGTCACAAAACACTAACCGAAGGCTCGTTTTGTTTCTAATAGTCTAAGGAAAATAGATATAAAGCTGTGACGTAACCCGGTTAAATAGAAAAGGAGAGGCGGCAAAGTTCAACATCGTTAAAAAAAAAAAAAAAAAGAAGAATTATTCCTTTCCCCATTCCTAGCAGAACAGGACATCCATATAATGTAGAAGTGAGTCCATTTTATGTACGTGAATATATTGGACATGTTATGGACGTCCAATAGAATACAGAAAATGGAAGTCTCGAAGAAGGACTTCGTAGACTTCCACTGGATTTTAATAGCTTGTCAAAAAATTGGATGTCCCTAAAGACGGCTATTGTGAGATTGCTTATGTCGACAAGTAGTGCAAGCATGCCTATTCATCCTCATATTCTTTTACCACGACTCACATAAATTACTTTCTTTGAACTCACCGATGATTGAATATTTCAAGGTTTCATGATCTGCAGTTCGTTACGTAGTTGACGATTGATTTGTGTGTGTGTGTGTGTGTGATTTGTAGGTCAAGACTTTTCAAATACGCTGAAACATTCCAAGATCACTCAACGTTGAAATGTTCACTCATCGGCGAATTCAGTGAAAGTAATTTCTCTGAATCGTTGTAAGAGATTATGAGGATGAAAAAGGCATATGAAGTATAAAATGTTGGAAACAAAGTTGCTGATCACAGTATACGCACCGCATATATCTCTGCTTCGGACATCCTGCAGCCTCGCACTCCTTGCCGACATAAAAAAATCTCACAATGACTGAGACATCTAATTTCAGGATATGCTATGAACATCCATTGGACGTGTGTGTGTGTGAGAGAGAGGGGGGAGGGAGGGGAGAAAGGAAAATGAGAGAGAGAGAGAGTAGGAAATTATACAGGATGCAAATGTATAAATGCTGTGCTCGTATGAAACTTGCAGTTGCAGCTCAAGAATTTAAAAAGGAAATTTTGAGGCAAAATTTGCTGACTTTAACCAAAGCGATATCTACTTCCTTAATTCTAGGTGTCAAAGGTGATATATAAGCCGGTTGTAAAGAGCTTCACTCTCTCATCTCATTAATATGTTCCGATTATATTTAAGATACTTAATCAATCACTGTGGTCACGTTGCCGCAGATAGTTAGTGAAAGCCGTGCCAAACTTCTTAGGAAGAAAACTTTGATTAAAACTTCAAAATGCATGTACAAAGTAGTTCTGGCACTTCTCTCTCTCTCTTTCTCTCTCTCTCTCTCTCTCTCTCTCTCTCTCTCTTTCTCTCTCTTTCTCTCTTTCTCTCTCTTTCTCTCTCTCTCTCTCTCTCTCTCTCTCTCTCTCTCTTTCTCTCTCCAACTGTGATACATACTTCGCGGAACTAAGTACATACTTTAGTTGGTATTGTTGTTTCAAAATATTGGACGAAAGCCAATGCATCGCTCTTTCTTGACAGTTGCACGCGGCGACTCATCTGTGAAGCACATGACATACGCATATATCCTCTGCACCCACTTTCATTTAAAAACAGATAGAAGTAGTGTTGTGATATTTACAGAAGAATGTCATCATGAACTTTCTCTTAACAGAACGATTTGGGAATATTTTTTCTTCTTAATTTAAAGAGAGAGAGAGAAAAAAAAACTGACAGCGTTTCTGATATTTTGTGTTATTTGCCCAGGAAATAAAGGGGAAAAGGGCATATGTCGGGAATAATTAGGGGAAAGCTGAATTTTGGTCAGTTATTAGACCATCACTAGAGATGCATTTTCCCAAAAGTCTCCACCACTTCCCCTTGTGCTTTCCCCTCACCCCCAACCCCGGAACTACAAATTTACAGACCTTTAGAAATTGTATTATATCTTCGTAACCCTAGGCTACAAAAATGTTTATCATGCGAAATGCGTTATCGCCAGTAGTTTTACCCTAAATTAGATGATACACACAAAATAACGTTATTTTTCATTTAATGTTTTCACTTTTACGGTGTAGCTAGCTTAAAAGTCACAATATCAAAAATGTTTGAAATTAAAGTTGTTGCCTGTTTCATAAGCTTTAAAATGATGTATATATCAATATGATTGAACAATTACTGTGTTAGCTAATGAGGTAGCAATGACGCGCTGTTCCTTCGCCCTATCACCCTATCCACATTCGGCAGTTGTGAGCTGTCGACAATTTGTCTTTGCTGTGTAGTGGCAAGTAAAGTATCGTAAGTGATGAATTGGTAGTGTATTTTGGCGACCTTTTCATGTGATATATCATGTAACCACATAGCATGCCAGTTTGCAACATGGTTATCAGTCACTTGCTTCGAGCTTGTTAAGCTTGATGTTGTATTATACTTAATAAACAAGCATGAAACAAACTTGTTGGGAAAACATAAGTGGCTTGGTTGTTATAACTAAGCTAAATCAAAAGCTTGTTGGAACCAGCAACTTTGCGAGGAAACTTGTCAAACTTTAAATTTATTTGATTCTTTTCGTTGCACTTCCGCTGTCGTCTCAGGGCACTGAGTTCCATCGCGTGCCATGCTTATTTTGACGTAGTCTAATCTTCGCCAACTCCCACCCTTTTGCTACAGGCGTCTTTTACGATCTGATAGACTAATTATGAATAGCGCTTGGAAAGTTAACTCGGGCGCATGATTCCGTGGTCTAGTGACTACAGTATCGGATTGGTATGGCAGTGGTCTTCGGTTCGATTCCTATCCAGCACAACGTTTCTATTTTTGGAAGAAGTACAATTTATATGCCTTTCTTGTCCTGGCAAGGCTACTTCAACCTAAACCTTTTTGATTTAAATTGCTAAACTTGCATCAAGTAATTCCACTTGTCAAAGTAAACTTGATTAACTTTTAAGTCAGATCAAAGTTGCTATGTGGGTAGTGAGAAAAAGAAGAAAAAGGTACTGTGAAGTTATTTCTGTGCTCAGAAAGAGCAAATAAAACCTCAGAGAATTTGTTACGATAAAGTTAGTCATACCTCTCTTAGTTGGAAATTAAATTTAGTTGGTAATTTTAGTTTTTAGTATAACTTACCTTTAAAGATGTGGTATTGTCAATTGAATGCTGTAGGTTATATTTATTATTTTCTGAGAGCGTAGTAATCGGTTATTATTTTAAAGAAACTTTGTCAGGATCTTGTGAAAGTTTACGTAGCGGAATTTATTAGAAATACAATAAAAGATGAATGATTAATTTTGATTTATTGTGTGCTCTTAGTGGGAAATATCTTGGAAGAAATACTGTAATCGTAAAAATATAATTACTGGGGTTAGTTTGAAACGAAACGATGGACTGCATGAAAACTAGGAAGGAGAAAGTACTATTCGGATTCACAGTGCGCATCCTTTCTCCTACCCTATCCCACTCTGAGCCATAGATGCCTAAAGGTCACAACTGAATGCAATTTAACTTAAGTGGATCAAATGTAACGATGATGACTAGCTGATACTTCTACTTTGATTTGCTGTCAAGCACAGTGGCGTGTAAATAGTACTAGGATGCAAATTTATAAATCGTACTGGCATTATGTACGGTACATCCATTCACACTTTCATAGTTAGTAATAAGATTGTTCATGAAGCAAATCCATCCAAGTTGCTTGTTAAATCCAACAAGCCACATCAAATTAAAGGGTGAGTTGCTTCCTGAGGGTTCCGACAGTTTTTTACTATATTGAAACCCTCAAGCACGTTATTAAGGCCATTTCCTCTTCCTTTCTTTGCGTTCTAACACAGATGGATACCTTCAATATTGAAAGAACTACTCTGAATTCGTTGAACCTTTACCTAAGTGTTAGTACTGGTACTAGGTATAATACATTGGATCCCTCCCATAGCATGGAACGTACTTAAATTGTGGATGTGACACGTAAACGCGGACATGTCCAAAATTTGCGAAAATGAGAAACGATCTGGAATGGTACTTACGAGGATAAGCGGAATGTCAATACAGCATGAAAGTTACGCAAACGCGAACGTACTCAGTGGTAGAAACATGTGAAAATGCATGGTTCACATACTGTATATGCATATGGCGGGCTGGGATACGTTTTCGTTCATTGTGAAAAACTATATCTACTGGACAAGTTCGCTTTTGCGTATCACCTCCTCAATTATGCAGCGGGCGGATATTTTCATCTGTGTCGTCAAACACATGCTGAAGAAACCTTTCACTATTAACTTTTGATACTCCTGCATTGATGATAGAGGTCATGTAAACATAAGTTTCATGATATGATGCGCAGACTCCAATGGACGGTAATAGAATGAATAGATATTTTGATCCACGTAATCGGTGAAGGGGTAATAACAGACTGGTCTGCATGGGTGACAGGAATAATCTTGCTCTTACAGTTGATATTATAGTATGGTTTATCACAATGCACTTCCTGTGATTCAGAAGCATTCTTCTTTGTCGCTACTCCCTCCATTAAGACCTAAAATGAAGTTTGGCCCGTCAGGCTTGCTATCAATGAAATCTGGGTATATACTTCAGGCGTAAGCCATCCTCTGTATGTCTTCTCGTATGATATCGGCTGCACCTAATACCATCTTTAACCGTTCAGTAGTAGGGTCAGTTCCCTGTCGTTATATCACCGATACATAATTTTATGAGTCATGTCCGATAAACAGAGTACATTTTTCCTTCCAGAAACATTTGAAACAATTATCCGATTCTTAATATGTTATTAAAGATGTTTGTCTGTATATGACAGCGTTTCACGTTTCATGATATATTTTAATTAATTCGTCACCATTTTATATGTACTCACATAACATAGAAAATGACTTCCCCAGTTTCTATTTTGGTCGACCCACGAGTTAACTAATTGGTTTAGTTCTTGAAAAATCCTTGGAACATCTTCCATGATACTGTACTTCTGGCACCACAAGATTACTCACAATAAGAAGTCTGAACTTTCCCCTTTCCCCTAGTTATCATTTCGTAAATCAAATTTCTTGATAAGATTTTCCCTCATTTCTTAAGTCACAACCATGTGAGAACACTGTGCTCTGATGAAGTTTCAACACCGAATTTTTTCCACAAAAGAAGCAGTTTCTTTTTAAATCGAACATTCATTCTGAGGTCCTTAAACAAGTTGAAGATGTTGAACAATGAGATGTGTTATCGGTCTGCATTGATGCATGATCAGCTTTGGCACTAGTATGTCTTGTATAGGTTCTGCATGCACGCGCTGTGACCCGAATAGTACTTTTTTCGTCCAACTTTCCATACAGACCATCGTTTCATTTCAAACTAGCTCAATAACGTTCGTAATTTTCTTTTCACTATTACAGTTTCTCTTCACGATATTTCCCACTACGATTACTCAATAAATCAAAACCAACCATTCTTCTTTCATAGTATTTCCAATAAGTAAGTAATTTGTTAAGTTTAATGCATTCATTCCGCTACGTAAATTTTCACAATTTCATAACAAAGTTTATTTAAAATAATAACCGATTACTACGCTCTGACAGAAAATAAAATATATAACCTACAACATTCAATTGGAAATACCACATCTTCAAAGGTAAGTTATATAAAAAACTAAAATTACCCACTAAATTTGATTTCCAACTAATTGAAATATGACTAACCTTATTGTAATAAAAAAAAAATCTCTGAGGTTCTATTTGCTCTTGCTGGGCACAGAAAATAGCTTACAATTTAAGTACCTTCTCCCTTTTTCTTCTTTTTTCCACTACCCGCATAGCAATTTCGACGTGACTAAACCTTGTTTCAAGCTGGCATGCAATCCGGGTACGTGATATATTACATGAAAAGGCCGCCAAAATACACTACCAATTCATCACTTACGGTACTTTACTTGCCACTACACAGCAAAGACAAATTGTCGACAGCTCACAACTGCCGAATGTGGATAGGGTGATAGGGCGAAGGTAAAGCATTGTGCGCGCGCTGTTGCGCGTCATTGCTACCTCCTCACTAGCTAACACAGTAATCGTTCAACCATATTGATATATACATCATTTTAAAGCTTATGAAACAGGCAACAACTTTTATTTCAAATATTGTTGATATTGTGACTTTTAAGCAAGCTACACCTTAAAAAGTGTAAACATTAAATGCAAAATATCGTTACTTTGCGTTTTTTTTTTATCTAAATTGGAGCAAAACTACTAGCGATAGAGCATTTTGCATGATAAATATTTTTGTAGCCTATTATCTAGGAATTATAACAAAAAAATCATATCGTTATGTCTATTGGTTACGGAGATATAATACAATTTCTGAAGGTCTGTAAATTTGTAGTTCCGGGGGTGGGGGGAAATCACAAGGTGGAGAGGCGGGGTCTTTTGGGAAAATGCATCTCTAGTGTTGGCCAAAATTCAATAACTGACCAAAATTCAGCTTTCCTCTAATTATTCCCGACATCAAACCCCTATTTCCTGGGCTATATTGTCCATTTCGCTGTTTGATGGGCACAAAAGCTATTTTCTTTCAAAAACGCTCACCTCTATTAATTATACAGTATATTTCTAATCAAGAGTTAGGTTAGGAAGTCTGATTCAGTTCTTTTCTTTTATTTATACGCGATGCAACACATTTTTTTAAAAAAACTTACTTCGCCGCAACGCTCATACATGGCTCTGTAACGGAGTTCGAATATTCCATACTGTAGACGGAACTTCTGCGACCCACAGGTGGCCATTTTTGTTTACAAACTAAGCTTCTGCTCACTCCTACTAGGAGACACTAATATCTTTTACCATGGATATATGAGTAACAAGAAGTTCAGGAAGCTCCAACATGTCTCATCTTCATCCATTCGCCCTGTGCCAAAGTTGCCTAAAGGTCTTAAAATAAATTAAAAATCATTATTGATTATCTAGTTGCGGTGCTTGATGTGTTTCAAAGATTTTCTAGTGATTTTCTGAACTTTCACTTCTTTATGTACGTACAGTACATAATTTTAATAGATCTAATCTGTACGTAAACTATTTTTCATCCACGCCTATGCTGCCTCAAGTTGGGTGTCTCATCACAGGCTTTTTAAAAGGTGTTTAAAATTTTCCAGGAATTGAATCTTCATTGTAAGTGACTACAATAAGGCCCAGACTACAATAAGGCCCAGTGTGAGTTTCTCCAATATAATGAACTCTCGTGCATAGATGGCAGCAGTAGGTAGAAGGCTGAAGGCTACTAGTGTGATTGCTACTTAGCATTCCCGAATCAATCTCTTAATGGCGACAGTGTGGTGCGTCGTAATATTCGTGTAGTCAGGAAAACCATTCATCTTATTTTTGCATCAACGTAAGTTCCAATTTTTTCTCCATGTGCTTGAAGGAAATTAGTTTGGGTACTATACGTCATTTAGGCTACAGTTTCAGTATTAACAACGTGTTTAATTAAAATGATTTTGTTGCTGGGTTTTGGAGGTACAATTATAAAATAACATGAAGTGCAACGTCACTCATTAAGGCCCGGGTGGGCCTTATTGCGTTTCTGCATTGTAGCTTCATAGTAATTGAAAATGTAACAGTAATTAATGTCACAGTAGATATATTATATAATTAATATCTAATCGAAATAACTGTGTGTATAGTGTGACAAATTTGGTTTCAAAACACCCCGTTCAAGGGACTCCCACTGGACTTGAACCAGTAGCCATGCGTAGAGGAAGAGAAGTTTCTAACTATCAGCTAATCAGGCAACATTCCATAACCAGGCCGACGAACATGAACAATGTTCCCTCGCTGTGAACATGAATAATGATTTGGAGTAATGAAAAGTTCATTAAAAAAAAAAGTTAGAAGTTAATTAGAAATGTGTATAAACCTTTTCTCTAGAAGACATTTTCATTTTGTTAACAATTTGTTTAGTGCTTATGGGCCTTCTTCGCATTATTGAAGATTGTTCACGTCAAGTTGAGTTATTTTTTGTTGTTGTCAATTTCCATCATCAGTCTTAAGTTTATATTTGACGATTTCTAGAAGAGTACAGTTGAGTAAAGACATTTTCATTTTCTTAACAATTTGTTTAGTGCTTATAGGCCTACTTCGCGCAATTGAAGACTGTTCACGACAAGTTTAGCTACATTTTTTATTTTTCATCGTCAGTCTTAAGATTTTATTTGAAGATTTTCGTTTTGAATTAGGTCTTACGTATAATTATATCATATGTAAATTTATTAAAGTAATATTCTCAAGAAGCAAGAACTGGGCCTTATTGTAGTCACCCTAATAAAATAAGGCCCAATGGAAGCATTTTTACTTTTTGTGTTCTTATCATGAAGGAATTGAGCTGCGCTCTCAAGATTTACATATATTGTACTAGAAACAATAAAGTTTTAAACACAGTTAAAATTGCAATATTTTCTGCTTTGTTGTTCGAGAAATATTCAAAAGTATTAAGGTGGGCCTTATTGTGGTCATTTACCTTAGAACTCATCTTTATCTCTTGAGTGTAAATTTTGTTGTGAAAGAGTTGCTATACTCCTTCAACTATTCGTCCAGAACTTCTCTTTATATTTTAGCTTGTTTATGCATTTGCTGAAGATGATTATCAAGTTTCTTTTGGTGAGTCAGGAGTTAGTACTCAGTTTTTATTTATGTACACTTAGAAAGTAAATGCTGATTGATATTTTACCCCTTAAGGTACTATTACACTGTAGGGCTTGCTGATGAACGTGCTCTCCCGAGTTTACTCGACCAGCAAGTTCATAGTGTTCTAGCACATTACACTGACGAGCTTGCTCATCGAGGAAGCTGATCAACAAGTTCCACAGTGTAATAGCAAAAAATCTGTCAAGATTGCTCAAGGACAGGCTCGTCGAGCAAGCTGATCAGCAAGCTCGATAGTGTAATAGCCCAAAGTGTACTCGAGCTTCCTCGACAGGAAGCTCGTCGAGCAAGCTTATCAGTAAGCCCGATAGTGTATTAGCGGCCTTAGCAGGCTTCACGTGCGGGGCGGTTTCTCCCTAACAACTCTTGCCCCCATCACGATACTACAGTATGCCATAAATTAAAATAAAAAGGTTTCGCCTACTATTGTTGGACTGCCCTATGAGGTAAATCAACTGAGGTATAAAACCAAGACTGAAAATCAAAAGCAGCTAAAATATCTTAACTGCCAAATCGTATGCGGAAGTCCAGTAATCTGAGGTTTCTAAAATTATGGAAAGTCAAAAGCCCTTAACTTGGCAGCAGAGCGTTTTTGCACATGAGATAATTATCGTAGTTACATCCAATACAGTATAGTATTCGTGGTGTGACTGTCACATGTTACAACATTTATTCCAGTCATCTCCGATAATTGGCACTTATCCTCACAGAATTTGGATTCTTAAATCTAGAAGAGCGAACTTTGATTCAGTTAGGCTATTTTTGTTAGAGCTGACCTATTTTATTCTTTATTTTTGACTGTTTTTATGTCTCTTTAAGTTGTTGATGTCTTTGAACTCATTTCCACCAGCTTGGTCATCGCACTCACTCTTTTTCACTTTGGCTGTGATAAAAAGTTATATTCAGTTCCATTCTGCCTGAGAATCTTTTCTAAAATGTTTCATTTTACTCCCTCTATTATCTTATTGATTAGTAGTGGAAGGAAGATTCAGAAATTTTAATGAGGTAAGTAATGACGATCTGTTTTCACAAATTGTTTGATAAAACTTTGGTAAACTTTATTTTTATAAGGACCAGTCTAGTAACTTAGGACTTCGACCCGTCACGATTCGCCTTTAGCTGTTAAAATCCATACCCATGCCGGGACTCGAGCCCGGGACCTTCGAGCCGATGGCCTACCGCCGCAGACCGCTCGGCCGGCATAAATTGTTTGAGTTAGTAGCTGCATGTCATAATTCGTCACGGTCAAATTTACGAAGAGTCGAAGTTTCGTATCAGAACTATCGAGCTTTAGCTTTCACCTGCATGCACGTCATACGTTTCCAAATGCGTGTGTGAAAATATTATGTAATGTGTACGTATTCAAAAGAAAATATTATGTAATGTGTATGTATTCAAAATCTTATACAAGTTTCATCTATTTATTGATAATATGACATTTCAACTGAAATTTTAATATTACATTACAACACTTTACTGACATCTCAAGTCTGAAGCTTGATGTTTCTCTGCAAGAACATCTTTTGGATAAAGAAATGAGGAACTAAGGGTAACGGCATATGAAAGGGAACATCGACGCAGAGTGATGCTATGCTAAATACATTCGTTTAAATGGTGGAGCACACACTGGCTGAGCAGAATGAAGCGAACCGAAGCATACACAAATATGATTTTAAGTGGTAGAGTGTTGGCGTAGCGTTCGGGAGGTCGTGGATTCGATACCAGCGTCCAACCATCCTGACTGAGGGTCTTCCAAGGTTTTTCTTCAGTCACATCAGACAAATTCCAGGATGGTATTTTCAACTTAGGCCCTGTCCGACACCTTCCAGAATCCTTTCCACTCCCCTATCCTGGCCTTGTAAAAAAATGGTTTTCATTAACGTTACTCTTCCTCACCCCCTTACTGATGTGAGTGTTCTATGTGAAGTTAAAAAAGTTGGTCATTTTTATTGACGCTCAACATAACTATGTTGGATTAAACACTAAGGCTCATTCTACACGAACGGGGAAAACGCGGCGGTTTTACCGCAAGCAAAACCACTCTTTCGAACAAAACCCATGCTGAAAAGGAAAACCCGCAAGCATAGGTTAGATAGACGTAACAGAAGTCTCAATACGCTATAAGTACACTGTAAGAATTAAACACTTATTTTACATCGTTCTGTAGACATAGTCTTATTTTCTCAAGTTCTCTAATTTTATGCTGAAGAAGTGTAAGTAATGTGCACAAGAACTAGGAGAGGTTTTTTAATTTATATATATTTTTCTGAAGGTGGGTTTTGAATGCACTCGTAGTTTTTCAGGATCACCTATCTTTAAACGTTTCTTGTACACACGTTGTTTAAAATATGTCCTGATAAACGTTGGCCCTCTTATTATTAGTACATTGAACTTGCGAGAGAGGTTTTGTGCTCTTCGTAGCTCAGTTGGTTAAGCAAGAAGGCGACCTGGGTTCTATCTCCGCTCCCGTTAACATTTTTACTTTGGTAAAACGTTGATCGAATTATTTTTTTTATGGGGTTTAACCATGGAGGAATTAGATAGAAGGAGACGCCCAAGCTGCCAAATTTTGAAGCTGAAAATGGCTGCCCGTCAATCGTCCAGTGCGGCCATCCGCCATCTTGCGTATGGAAGAAAACCACGAATTCCCTATTGTTTTATGTACACCATACAGATAATATTTATATGAAATCTATATCATATGTTATGATACTTACATTTATTTTTTATGCAACATTTTAATTAGCTCCAGGTACGGTTGAATGAAAAAATCTAGCAGAATAAACACTGCACAATGAAAAATATTGACATATGTAGCCGTTAAATGCGTAAGAACCCTGGCCACATAGGTAGATGTGCTCATTAAGGAATTCTTCTGCGAACGCGGCCGACACAGCTTTATGAGTTCAAAATCCGTTCAGGGCGTGGATGTCCCTCTTTTTTCTTCACTTCTGATCCAGAGGAAGGTAATGACAATTCACCCTTGGTTCACCTTGTCCAGCGATCTTCCCAGTTCTTTTAAATTTTCCTTCACTTATTACTTGCATTATCCTCACTATTCGTAGATTTAACTTGTATATATATCATTAAAAAATTCTAAACCAGAAAGAAATGCTTGCACTGTAACTTAGATAAATTAGTTATTAATTCCAGATTAAATTCCGTAGAGGGGTAAAATAATAGGTAAAATTTTTGGAATTCGTTAATACTGAAAAATTTAAGGATTGCCGTCTCGAATTAATGGAGAATAAAGCAGAAAGACCAGTGAAGAGAGAACTCTACGGTAGCAGAAGGGCGGGAATTAGAATGTGTCTGATAAGGCAATAGCAAGATGCAATCCATGAGACATAATCTGGCTTTAATTACCCAGCTTCGCTTACTCAGCATTATTTTGTATCTAAATAGCTCCATAGCTATAATTTTTAAATTTCTTGACTACCATAAATTACAATTTACCCCTTGAATCATGTAAACATACTAACATAAATGATACATATGTTTATAACAGTGCTTCTAAGATTCAGAAAGCGTAAAGTGTTCATTTCGAAAAGTTTTGTTACAATTTATTCTCTCATTCACCTGGTCTATGACATGCGAAGCTACATGGTGACCGTACCAGTAATGGACCAGTCGCCAGTGGTTGACTAAGGGAGACAAACAATAATAATAGTTTCTATTGGATATAGTAGTAAACACAGTGCGTTTTATACTTCCATAAGGTTTAATAGTGTAGTCTCCAAATGCTGTGCAATCAGGAAATACAGAACTCCAAAATCAAATAAAAAATGTAAAAGGCATCTGGAAGAGAGCAGAGCGCACAATAAGAGGACTGAAGATATCCGTGTATATCAAGTAGAAGGTACAGTGAAATAATTAATTATTGCATTCCTTCGTTGTTCCTTGAATCAAATAATCCTACAGTAAATAGAATCATGATCTACACTGCAACAATCGTAGTTCGCAATTGGCGACTACAACTGGTCAACTACTGGTGCAACTACACCT
Organism: Lepisma saccharinum; assembly: GCA_022664845.1. Taxonomy (NCBI): domain Eukaryota; kingdom Metazoa; phylum Arthropoda; class Insecta; order Zygentoma; family Lepismatidae; genus Lepisma; species Lepisma saccharinum. The sequence continues at coordinate 58,655 of JAGDQP010007237.1, forward strand.
TCAGCAATATATTTGTCTGTTGTGTTAAATGAAATAAATGTGAGCTACTTTTTCTTTGATTTATTCTGCATGGTCTTAGGGTTTGTTTCGTATATTTTTTCTATTATATAAACGTCAGCTCTTGCTTCGAGTTGAAATTTTCCTTATTTGGTCAAACATTGATACGGCCACCCTATAGATCACATTATTGAATTGTAATCACATTTAATTTACACCTGAAGGTTTGGTATTATGGTTAAAGAATACAAACATACACAGATAATTTGTCAGTGCTTATAGAATATTGTATAGATCAACATAAAGAGTAAACAAAACTTCCAGTGAACATCGAACGCTGCGTAACGAAAAACAATTCCCCAAAGTGCATGAAATATAATGAATACTACTGACATTTCTTTAGTCAGTTTTCTTGTAATTATTTAAAACCTATGAGAAAAATAGAACAGCAATCCTTGTCTTTAAATTCTCGAATTAACATATTGGCGGCATAATGAAAAGCATAGAAAAGCACTTTTAATTGTCTCCATGCCATCAATTTATATCAACATTTTATATTTCGACAGAAGTTTTCTCTAACACTCACCTGTGAAATGTGACATTGAGACCTTTTTTATTGTATCTGTTGATACATCCGAAAGCGACACAACTCAATACCATTTTTAAACTCTCATAAAAGCACCAAGAGTGATCTGGTTATTTGCATGTCTGTGAATGCAATACTTCAATTTTCTTCCATACGCAATATGGCGGACCGCGATACATACAGCCGGGGCGGCGGCCATTTTCGGCTTCAATTTATTTTCGAAGTAGGGGTACGCTTGGGCGTCTCCTTCTATCTTATTCCTCCAAGGGTTTAACTATGACTTCCGTCCGCCCCAACGTTCGTGGCATAGTGGTTTTCAAAATCTTCCATGTCCTAACCGGGATTCGAACTAGGACTCCACAACCACTGAAGCTGGTAACACTTTTACTTCTTTCGTGGACTACTACATATTGATAAACTGTTAACTTGTGTGAGAAAGTGTAAATGGCACAGAAAGTGTTCAAGAATGATTGAAAGTGAAAGAGTTCCCTGATTCCAAGAGTACAGTTATGAAAAAACACTTCCTAGATGTAAATTAAGTGCACTTTTTTTTTCTGTATTGATGAAGGTGATAGTTTAGCTTTTTTTTTCTGTTACGGTAGGCTACATCAGATGATCAACGAATGACAAAAACATGTTAACTTTTTTCCCCTCTGCTTTCAATATCCCGCAACACAAACTCCCCTTCCCGTATTATTAAGACTTAACTATCAGACTGCATTTTAAATGTTTGTACCTGATCATACTTGAAACTCGTGCACCTCGTCTGTCAACATCATTTTGGCAACGTTGCTAGAGATGCTAGTACTCATGCTTGTCTTCGGTCACTCCAAGGACGACAAGGATATATGCTAGAGAATTGTTTTCGAGCTTAGCAAGTTGTGCGAGATACGCGTGGTTGGAAATTATCAATTGTTTAAGAGAGTGTAACTGGTGATTATTTCCATTTTAGTGTCGGTAATTACGCAACTATATCGCTTGCACTATTAATATGTCGTTATTATACGAATTTTGTGTTGATTGTTTGCGCAACGAAGGCTTGAGTTCGAATCTTTAAAGATAACTGAACTGGAATTGTGTCTAGTGTGGTGCTTTATTATTATTATTATTAATATTATTATTATTATTTATTGTAAATTATTTTAAATGTTCTATTCATTTATTTTCTGCAACTTAAAGCTAAAATCAGTCAAATATACTTTGGAATAAGAGATAAAAGTAGTAGCCGTCCTGCTTGTATTTCAAGGTATCATCTCAGCGTTCATCTCATGTAACTGTTAAGGAAACTTAGGGGATGTACTTGAGTCATGTTGGCCGGCCTGGGTAGTCCCGTGTTTTGAACCATAGTCCTCCCGGTTGAGTCAAGCATCGCTTCCGCTGTGCCACAACTTTCAGTGTGTTCGCATTGGATTTACTTTGTCACATTGATAAATCCCACTCGTCGAGAAAAGCAAACGACACTGCTGTATCTCATTCATGTCATTGTTTTCCTCGCAGAACTGAGGACGACTCCAGAAAAATGTACATTTTTCATTCCCAATTGGGACCGAATCTCTCTTGGATTCCTGCTTACGACATGGTTGTCTTAGCTGACAACTATACTAATTATGTTTTTGAGATAAAGACAATCCGAAACACTTTATCTGAGAAACTGTAATTTAAGGCATGGCCGAGATACGAACTTATTCGAACGTTGAATTTAACAGCGAATAATAATAATAATAATAATAATAATAATAATAATAATAATAATAATAATAATAATAATAATAATAATAAATCTCTCAGTCACTAATCATTTTCCTGAATTTCCTGTTCTTTAACATTCTCATTTGCCGAAATGATTTTGTTTGCCATAAAATTGAGAAAGAAGTTTGTAGGGGATGAAGTTATGAAATTAATTTCGTGAAAACCCCCGAGTCTTGCTATTTAAGGATAAAAAGAATATTAAGAATATCCTCCAACTATATTTAAATTGGATTGATTTATGGCCTTTAGGCAACTTGGACTCATGCTGACATAGGTATGGAAATAAATAGTCAGCCAGGGCCTAGTTTGAAGATGCCATCCCGGTATTTGACTGATGTGGCTGAGAAAAACCTCAGTCAGGATGTGCGGCTGCTGAGATTGTTCCCACAGGTCCTACCGATTGCTAAGCTAACGCTCTACCAATCGAGCTACGGCTGCTTCGTCCTGCAACTACAAAGAAAGCTATGTTAATTAGAAAACAGAATTTACGAAGTGAACTTCGTAGGTATAATTTTAGTAGTGTCGCAGTAAAAGAATCCTGGGGAATTAGTATAATTAATTAGACTAATAGCTCTATGTTATTTTTCATCATACTTGTCTGGTAAAATCAATAAGATTTTATCCAATCTCCATTGGCGGTGACTTCTGATCAATGATCATCACTTATAAAAGGAGGCGTAGGTTCAGGTCCTTCTCGGCAGGTCATATTGACTTAGGTTTTTCGGAATTGTTCGCTAATACCATGATTGCACGTAGAAAAAGGCCTAAGCATTCCTTTGCCAGTTGTGTTCTTCGAGGAACGCCATCTTTCATCTTTCTGACTGCATCAGACCAGAAATGTCTGCACAATATATTTGTGTAAAATAAATCAATCAATGAAAGGACCTTCGGTTTTTTTTTTCAGTCATCCATGGATAAGACTTTACCGAGCGGTTGTAGCTCAGTTGGTAGAGCGTTGGCTTCGCATTCGGGAGGTCCTGGAGTCAATATCAGCGGCCTATCATCCTGACTGAGGTTTTTCCAGAATTTTTCCTTAGTCACACCAGACAAATTCAGGTATAGTACCTGCAAATTAGACCTTCCAACATCTTCTCGGCGTGAGCCTGATTTGTCTGAAGGCCATAAGGAGATTCAGTTGTATTCAATGGATACCACTTTATTTACGCAAGTGTTCGTACAATGTAGCTCCCATACATTAAATAAATTTGTTACTGGTATATTTTGACAAGCAATATTAATATTACTACTACTACTACTACTACTACTACTACTACTACTACTACTACTACTACTACTACTACTACTAATAATAATAATAATAATAATAATAATAATAATAATAATAATAATAATAATATGAAAAAGAGGAGGGGGATAAGGAAGAAAAGAAAAAAATAGTTCTATTTGCAAAAGCGTGGTCACATTTACATTTCAGAGTCGATCTTTGATTCTAGTAATTATGAATTACTCTCTATATTGCTGTCCAATGTTCACATAAATGTGAAGGTCATTTATGAAGAAAAAAATGAAAAGAAAACCTCTAATTTATCTATCGCTGAGTCATTCGAACATGTTGATCTGTGACCTTTTTATTTATTTTGTTGTGCAGTTTATTTTGACGTAGGAAGGTCTTCGACCTGTAGCGCCACTTGCTGTGAAGATATTAGCAGTGGTCAGTATTGCATTCTTGTTTCAGTCATCAAGAGCATGGAGCTTAGTGGTTCCGCGATAGTAGAATTTCTATTAAGAGTTTGGCGCGCATTAGCTGACTGGTTTAGCAGGGTATTTTCATGGACTACAAAACCTAAGGATACTTCGGAAGAGGACAGTAAAAAGGACAACGAAAACGAAACTCTTCTCGAAACTCATGGTGAACTGCAGCGACTTATAGAAAACATCTCTGTCAAAGATGTGAGTAGCAAAAATGTTGAAACGAAAGAGTGCGAAAATACCGAATTACTGCCAAGCGAGCCAACTAACGAACAGGAATCTTTTGCGAGAAGTGTTCAAAAGAGTGATACAACATCGCTTTCTGAACTATGTTGTGCTTACGATACGAATAGTGAAGGTGGTGTAGTAGACATCGAACCTGACGAAGTGGTTCAACTTTCAACGACTGTACAAGATGAAAGTTCGCCCGAAAAATCCAATGGGGTTATTGTAACGTACGAAACGGGACGTGCGTCTCGTGATGTAGACTCCGACGTCGAAAGTGGCGTATGCGACGTTGAAGAGGAAGTTGAATTTCTGAATAACGGACAAATAGAGGAAGTTGTTCTCAGGAAAGAAATTTCGTGTGATTTTTCAACTCAAATCGTGTCTAATAATAGTGCTTCTCAATCGGAAAATGAAGCTCAAATATCCTCTGAGCTAAAAGTGGCAAGTGACATTAGTGAATCGAAACAAATCTTTCTTTCTGAATCATCTTTGCAGCCTACAGAAAGGGACTGTGTTGACGAACATTCCAAGGAAGACTGTTTAAATTACCATTCAAGCCATCCGACAGATTTACATCAGAACTCAGAGCTTGGGTAAGTAAATTTATTTCTTTGCTAGTTCTGAAGTTAGTTTACAGTCACTTGAGTGATTCGGCGATTTCTGTATCCCAACGTCTCCGAAATATAGATAGTTTACCCGAAACTTGATAGATTAATTGCTGCCGTAGAAATTAATTTGTAGATTGTTTACTACAAAGTTTATGTTTCGATTATTTCCTCTTATTTTTAATTTTAATTTCCGATCTTTTCCACTTTCGAGGGTAAACTCAGTTTGTTTTGTTGGTTTGCGTCATGTGGTTATCGCGCAATTGAAGTCGAGTCGAGATAGGTTAAAAAAAAAAAAAAATGTTTCTGGAATTAATTCAAACAAAAATAATTCTTGGATACTAAAATTCTACATTCTGATCTTGATATTCAAAAATAGCGTCCATTCGACGTCTTGAACACAGTTTTTCGACATTTATGCGAGAATGGTGCAAGGTACGAAGAAAATGCATACGATATAAATTTAAAGAGCATAAATTTTTACACACTTTCGGTCTTCATATTTTTTATACGACCCATCGTTTGGCTACTATTCACATGCCTTTGTAGTGCTCGTAATTTTAAACTTCCTTATTTTATGCCTTATTTTCTCAACATCATCATCATTTTCTTTTTGGGAAACAACCCGATCTGTAAATTATATTTTAATGAGAACTTATTGACTACACCATTTTCACCGAAAATTAACGTTGAAAACCTATGTGGGGGAGCAGTGGCGTAGTTAAGGGGATATATATCCCCCCCTTGACTCCACCTATACGATCTTGGAAAGAGAGTACTTCCGAAAGAAAAATAATTAAGGCACTTTTGAAAACATTGTTAGTTGAAAAACAAAATTAATTCTGAGGACGGTAATAGCAATCTGGCTTACACCTGTCTCGATATAGTTGTTAGTATATTCTAAATAGATAAAGGATCGTATTGTGTAATTTAACAATTAGGTGAATGTGATAAATAACCTTTAAAACAATCAGTAAAATAAAAATTCAAAGGCTTAAAAAAGCAAACCAAACGCTTAGACAACATATTTCTTTGACAATCGTATCGATAGCGCTGAAAAAAAAAAAACTATTTCAATACCGTAATGAAAAATATAGTAATTCATGTTACTGGTATTTTGGACGAGGGCAGAACGGAGAAAATTTTAAAATAAAACATTTCCCACCAATGGTTGAAGTAATTATTTTGTACGTAGCGAGAAATAACTTTAACAGACGTAAGATATGAATGCAATATGGTTACATTAGATATGAATAAAAATGAAAAATTCACAAAACTGGGAAAGTTTTATTCTATTCTAAGATACAGAGCAATCTAAGATCCAATGTGATCTTTCAGGTCATAAGGGATGAAGGTAAACTTTTGGTAAACTTTATTTTGTATGGAGCATGTTAGTAAGTTTTGACTTCCGCCTGTCAGGATTATGTGAGTGAAATGATTGATAAAATCGACTCGAACCCACGACCTTGAAGTCGCTGGCCTAATGCCTCAGACGACACAACTACCTCGGTCGGCTATAAGGAGAGAAAAGTCTAACCAGTAAAATCAAATTATTGAAATCTGCAATCAAATTTCAATTAAGGAATATGTTGCCTGCCTATGCAATGTCTTTATCTGCATATCAGCAACATAGGAAAGCTCTCCTTTGTTAGTAGCTATACGTCAATGACAAGTATGCAAGATTTTTTTAAAGAAAGAAATTTGTTCACATGACTCTGTAACAACCTGGCAGATCTTCCCTAATATGGTATTGGAAGGAGATTTCTGAAGAGAGAAAGTCTGAATTTAACAAAAACAATTGATCAAATCTGATATTAATATCTGTGTTAATCACAGGCATGAGTTCTTATTTTGATAAGAATATGATGGTGATAGCAGTTTGTTAGGAAATTTTAAAAATATTGAAGACATCATGTAACACTACCCTGCTGCAGTTTAAGTGTATTGTGCAACTCAATGTGGAAGGACTTAAAACAATTTATATTCGACTGATACTGAACTATTTAGGAACAATTGGAACACTTTGTTTTATATCCGCTTACGGAGAGCGCATTTTTGTGGGATTATGAAGGTTACAACTATAGCATAAAGAAATTATTAAGTGTGAGAAGACTGATATAAAAGGATAAATCCTGATTTTACAAAATTGGCCTAATTTGTGTTTGAAGAAATTGTCCAGATTTGTTTATCGAACAATGTCACAAGCTCAGATTGAAGACACGTAATGAATTCAATGCATTTCTAGTTTCTTCCCTATTTTTGTTCGATTGTGTTACTATTTCCCTGCAATTAACTGTTGTACAGATTCTTATAAAAGGAACACCTTTTAGTAGAAGCTATGAATAATGCCGAACATGCTGTTATAAAAGTGAAAAGAACCAAAGAAAATTGTCAGGAAGACAAAACAAATTGCAATACATTATAGTACCGAAGAATCTATGAAAATATCTGCAAAAATCCAGAAAATGAGATCCAATTACAGTCTAAGACAACCTTTTTCACACATGTATCCAGAATTTTCTCTTAAGGTGTTCGGGGATTTGGAGGAAGTTCAAAGAGGATCTGCATATGAAATTAGATAAAAAAATATATAATACATAAAAATACAAATAAAAGATTCTGTTCTTATAAACAAGTGTTGATCATGGAGTTCCACATCATTGAACACGATCAAAGGGTGCAAAGGTAGAGTGCACAGGTAATTTTAATTTCCTTTGGTCACTGGTACAGGCCCCAGGAATTAATTTATTTCTCATATTAGGCGTCTGGGGGCAATCCGGCTATGGGGTATTTCAGACATTTTCACCAATAGAATATTTTATACATTCTTCGGAAAAATCTGTGTGACACTAAATTACAATGATGTCTCTCTATTCTCTCTGTCTCTCTCTATGATGTCTCTCTATTTTCCATAGCAACTATTGTTCGTAACTGCTACTGAAATACTTCGAAAGACCCTGGAAACAAAGAAACCATGGCTTCACTTTTTTATGCGGTAAGACATAGAATGAGTCCCACAGCTGCAAAAGCGTTTCACGGTTCCCGATACACGTTTCGGAACAAAAGAAGAGAAAGAAAACAATAATATAGGGGAAGTCGGCTCCCATCAAAAAGGAACTGATCTTAGCAAATATTCTTTGGGATTTGAACTTACAAATAAATAGATTTGAGACTTTTAGAATTAACCCAGTTTTAAAATCTCTAAGAGTGAATATGCTTTTTCAGATGTTCATTATGATACTATGCATAAACAGTCAACAGTACAGCATATTTTGAATGTATTCTGATCGATTTCTTCAACCCTTCGTTGACTTTCGTTCTAAGAAATAACGAAAAAAGCTAGCGATGCGATAAAATTTCTTTTACGTTTTATTCTCTTTAAAATCATTTTATTTTAAGATAATCTGCCCTATGCCATTTCCACACGCAGTGTCAATTCATGGTAAAGTGTTACTCAGTACATAGGAATAATTGTCAAATGTTTACATGTATTTTCATTTGGAGTCGGAAGTGCCTCAATAGAGCGTCGGAATTCCCCATGTAGTGTGGCAATTTCAACACTTCGCACTAGTTTCATATGAAACTCTCAGTTCCCTGAGTATTCGGATGTGCAGAGTGAAACCTATATTAAATGAAAGAACAGCCAACAATCTTTATGACGACGTACAAAAAGCTCCTCTCAATGCTTCATATGTTTCCTTAGAAACGAAACATTCTTAGGGTCGGGAATATCCCAAATGACCATATTCTGCTGAAGAGAATAAATATCTTCGAAAAATGAAAACTATCAAATGTGACTAAACGAAACTGGCAGTCAGAGCTAAAAACGGACCACTTTCGCTGACCCGAACATAGGTGACCCTGTCCGAAACATGACCCGATTAATCCGGTCTGGGAACTATATTGTACTCGACTTTTTCGGCGTCTTATTTTTTTGTGCTCTAGGGGTAACACATCCGATCCCAGTCAGCCCTGAAAGAAACACTATTCAAACGCAAGGAAATGGTTACAAACTGCTTTGACGTTACGGTCACCGGGTTAGGCAAGGTCTCAAGCACAGACCCGGTGACTAACCCGGTGTAACGGGATAGTTTTACCCCCATCGAATTTTTACCCCCCGGTAAAAATTTCACGGGATATTCTTACCCCCCTGTCGGTTTCGGTGAACATCAAAGAAAAATGCTAAATCTTTATACATAGAATTACTACGTAAGAGATGCTGCATATGCACATATAGTTTGGTCAATGGGGGGTAAAACTTAAGCCGTGATATTTTTACCCCCCACGTCGGTTTTCCTTATCTTCAAAGAAACATCCTGTATTTTTTTATTTAATTACTATGTAAGAGATGCTGCATCTGCACATATAGTTTGGTCAATGGGGGGTAAAAATTAAGCCGTGATATTTTTACCCCCCACGTCGGTTTTCCTTATCTTCAAGGAAACATCCTGTATTTTTTTATTTAATTAGTATGTAAGAGATGCTGCATCTGCACGTATAGTTTGGCCAGTAGAGTGTATAATTCAACCGTGAAATTTGTAACCTCAAGGTCGATTTTGCTTAATTTAAAGAAAAAGTGTGTATTTTGTAAATGTGTGTCCTGCCAAAATTATGCTTTATTTTTGTGTATACGGGTTTTATGGTCAGTTGCCGGTGAAAAATTCAGTTGTTAAATTTTGCCTCCACTTTACTTTTCTTTAAATGGCAAGATTTCCGACAAGACTTGTCAACACTCTCTCCGTATATGTCTAATGTATTTTTATCGTTGGAAGAAA
>JAGDQP010007238.1:9986-29218 GCA_022664845.1 Lepisma saccharinum
TTTTTTTTTTTTTTTTTTTTTAAGGAGTAACATGTAAATATGTTTTCATTTAAAACAAAAAAGTTTTATTTGCTTACAGAATAGCCACCTCTTTGCTTTTAAGAAGGATGTCTACGATTATAATGTGAGACCATCTCAGGATATCTTCGTTTTTGGCAAATTTATTCCAATATCACTATGAGTGAGTGTGTAAATCGTGTTAGGATAATAAATTACCCAGAAAACTGAACATTGTAACAAATGAAAAGGCAATCCCCGAAGAAATAATCAATTTAGTGGTGAAAAAAAGTGCAACTTCACTTTTCAAAAATATCTAGTGATGATCAAACTGAATGGGTGAAATACACATATTTACTTGCATGAGAGTCACTTTATACGTGTATCTGCCTTGAAGAGTATGTATCTTCATAGATCTTGATTTTCTGCTGTAGTTTTTGACAACTGTAAAGCATACCTGAGGAATTTCTCTAGATTTATAATCTAATAACAGACCAATAGAACTAATTTGTTAAACGATATCCTCGGTGAAAATATAGTCAGTAAAACTTACCTAATTTGCTGTGTCCGCATTCCGCTCTCGTCAGACACGAACATATTTCCAACCATATTTGTCAAAGACGAAAGCCAGCCTCCAGTCTGTGGCTCGGTATGTTGAGCAGTGAACTGACGACAAAATTCAGCCAGGGAAGCAGTTATCACCTGGAAGAAAACAATTACATCCGATTATGTTTCATCGGATTCAACACTCCGAATTTAGATATACTATGCTGTGCGTTTCATAACTTCTTGTCACCTTTTTCTTTCCAATTTCAGGATCGAAGCGAAAACGATATTTTTCTCATGGAATATTAATGTTAAAATGCTACCGGACAGATAAAAAGGTGGACGAAATATTGCCGGAAACAATTTAGTATTGGATTTCCCATACTCCAGGACCTAGATTGGCACAACTTACAAATCGCGACCTGATCCTGATACATTCTTGGACACCCCTCAACCGGCTTTGTCGTTTCAGTAGTAGATTCTGTTACTGACATATATCTCCGAGGAAATGGTAAATGGCGGATTTACGTCGGGCTGAGGGGTGTCCCCTATAGTGTATCAACTTGTATGTTCCTCTCTAATTCCTGGAATACGGGAAATCCTTACTAAATTGCTTCTAGCAATATTTGGTTCATATTCACAGTTTTATCTGTCTGTGAGCATTTTAACACTGAGTTCCCATACAAAAAATATCGCTTTCGCTGTTTTCGCTACAACAACTGACAAAATGTTTGTCAAATAGTTATGCATTTACACTTACTAAATTTTTGCATATCTCTCTTAGGTGTTTGCAAAATTACAGGGAAAAACACTGATTCTTTCTATCCTAAAATTGGAAAGAAAAAGGGGACACGAGTTAAGTAACGCACTCTATATTGCACAGTAACATTACTTTTAAAAAGTACAGCAGTTGTTACATGGCCCTGTAAGGTTACTAATTATCATTGTTCATTGCTTTATTTCTTTTATATCGTTAATGATTTACCTTACGAATAGTAATATTAGTGCGGACGGTAAGGGTATTAGTTTATGAGAATCGTGCATTTCTGACTACCAGTACGAAAATTGATCAAAGTGATTAGTGTAAGGTGAAGATAGGAAATCAATCGGGAGACAGCTTCTCAGTGTGCTTTGTGAGACTCTGGGCGCCATCTTGGATAATGGTGGACTTTTCATAGCTTCCGCAAATTTTATCCAACTGGCACCGTGTTTGGACTCTAGTTAACAGGCGGAATGGGACCAGAGAAAGTGTTCTTTCATTGAGTGAAAAATTCCATAATTTGGAAGCATTCATTACAATACATGGCTTTGTTAATTCAATAATTTTGGTGTCGCAGGACGACCACCACATTCTTGTGTTCAGTCAACACCGTCTGTTGTGTGATTTTGTTGATTCATCACCATGATAGTATAATGACACCCTCGATTGTGTTTAATCAGCAATGATAAACACATTCATTGTGTTGAATCACCGAAATAAACACCGTTTGTTGCGTTAACACAAAAAGTGGTGGTCGCCCTAGGACACCGAAAAGTCTTCAATTAACACAAGCCATTTTTACTGTAGCTTGATAATACATGCAATATATCTATATCCATATATATATATATATATATATATATATATATAGATAGATAGATAGATAGATATAGCAATTTATTATTTGTTAGTTTCAATGTACTTGGTGATATTCTATAGGATCATAACTGTGATATTTAATATCTTACTTCAAGTTTTAAAATTATTGTATTACCTGCTTATATTTTCACGAAATCTAATAAGTATTAATAGTTTACTATAATACGTTCATTGATGTGATGTTCTTTTTATATTTTTTTAACATCCCATGCGCACTGGGCAATCATAGGGGAACTTTCCGTGAAGTGTGAAAAATACAAAGAAACGCCACTTGTATATTGCATGTTTACAGAGTATCTAAATTGATAGACGAAATGGATTTTGTGCAAATAAGCCCATCACGAATGTTCTAGAATGTTGAACATCTGTAACGGATCCCTCTTCCACAGGTAGGTCCAAAAGAACCCGCACCGCTACATCATTCTCACATATACCTCCACCGAAACCAGCACTCCGTTCTTCAGTATTACCAAATTCTACCACTGCATCTTTGGTTTCAGCGAGCACCCTGGAAACAGGACCAAAGATACATGCCTTTGCTGCGGAAGAAGACAGGTTGTTGCAGTAATATACACCCACTGGCATATATGCTCTTGAGATGAAGTACCATAAGTGTTGTTACGTCAGCTCCCTTAGAAAGGTGAAGAGCCAAGATAAGTTCGACGCCGATTCTCAGAACATTGTGTATGGGTCAGTAATATGAGACATAAAACGCTTCTTTAGATATCAAAATCACTCCTGTATTTAAACTGTCAATATCAAGCCAGCTTTTACTGACCGACTTGCATCTCCACTCATCAAGATCTTAAACTCTCTACTCAATAAGCAGTTTATCGCTCTCCTTCCAGATCTTTGGGAGGATCAGATTGCTAGGGACATCGTCCTGTTATTCGAAGGTGACATCCAAAATGCTATAGGACTATCTGCGATGCCAACTTTTTCAGTTATGATATATATATATATATCTAGCGTAACCTGCCAAAATACTTGTAACGTACCTCACATTTTTTTTTTTTTTTTTTTTTAATGTTCGTTAGTTACAAATTGTTATTTTGTTAAAGGGAAACTGCCCCTCAATTGTATTACATATATTCATTCATTTAGGATAACTTCTTTTGCGACATCCTGTGCGTACTGTTGAACTATAAAATTTTTTGCTGAACTGTTGAACTATACACCTTGCTGTACAAGACGTGTGAGTCTTACCACCAAGAAGGGGCTTCCGAAACCGATTACAATGCTACGTGGATATCCAATCAGAGCCAACACTCCGCCTAATTCCAATACTGGGACACAGTTATAGAGCTAGAAGCACTGTTGTTACTGTTTGTGAAAAGTGTGCGTGACGATTTCACGATCTGCATATCAGTACTGCAGGCAATGTGCCCTTTGTTCTTACTTAGCGTTGGATCATGTGCACTATGGGCATTGGTTGACGGCCTTTTTTCACACGCTGAAGTAACTTCCGGTTCATCATCCAGATGCCTTACAGGAATTCTGTAGGAGACACTTCACCAGCAGGAACTCTTTCCGGCACTTCTCTTAGATGTCAGACGACCAGCTTCACGAACAGATCAACATACTAGTAAAGAAAAGTGGTTCGATGCTTGGGACTCTGGACAAACCATCAACTCTTGTGAAGAAAATGGTAAGTACCCCCGAAATTACTCGTTTACTGGCAGAGTATAAAGACAGCCATTCTACTGATTTGCACGGACCGGGAAACGCACACCACGAAGACACGTATGCATTCCAAGTAAAGCAATTTGATTAGTCTAGTTGATGCGCTTCATGAGAATAGGAACATTTTTTTAAAAAAAGGAAGAGCATCTATCAGCAGTTAAATGCACTTGGTGTATATTCCAAGAGGAATCGTGCCAGTCTGTCTACGTCGTTGTCACTACGTGAAGCAAGATGTTCGAGGAATTCGTCCGCAATCGTCTGGTGATATGCAAGCAGTCCATACACGTCATTATAAAGAAAAATTAATCTGCAGTTGTTCAACAGTACCTCGTGCAAAGTTCTCTGCGAAGATAAGATGAAGGTTGCTGGTGCATACAAGGATTCAAATCTGTTCTGCAAGACGTTCTTACTGTGTCAGGAAAGGGAGGGTGACATCAGAGAGTTATTTTTCTCACAAACTCAACATATTTGCCATCAATCTCTGAATTTTGGAAACCTCCGACTTCCTACGTCCAAATCGGATACTTTGAAATGTTTAGAAAATAAATGTGGTGCTATTGCACCAGCTTTCTCAGCACCTGTCGCTGATGAAGCAGTGTTGATACATCAGCTGAAATCAGGAATCGCGAAAGTTTTAATTTGATATGCCAGAGTGGTGAATAACTTTTTTCACGCTTCAGGCAGTGTCGTTGATCGCTACTTCGAAAAAGGTTGAAAATACGGGGTCTCCAGGAGTGTGGGCAGGACGACCACTATTTCGTCAGACCAACGGGATCGCTTCTCAATGATTTCCGAAAGTTTCTTGCTAACGACGACAAGGAGTTACCTGCGCAGACCATTACTGAAGCCAATATTCCTGACAGAAATATTCTGCACGCAACGAAATCAGTCTTGCCTCTTCTCCCGATGTGAACATTACTGGCATATCTCCCTCGTCCCACATGAAAGCTGGCGCGATAATTATTCTGCACGTCTGTTATACTGCTGAGAAGGGTCACATAAACATTACCATTCGTACAGTTCACTCCGATGTTAGGGATAGTAGATTGACTTTGGTAGTGTGCACCTTCGAAGTTTCATTCTGGTCATGCCATGTGTTCCCAGCTACCTTCTGCAACAGTAGAGTTGCTGCCGTTTTCCGCAGCTTTACGTGGTATAACACAGTGTCGACTTCCTTCATATTGGCAAGACAAGTGCATGGAATACGTGGATGGAGTTTAGAGAAGTGGATTCAACGTTAAGTGAGCTGTCACTCGTCCATTCTCCAGTCCTTATAAGCTGCTAATCTCTTACGACAATCCAGCGTTTTGTGATTCTCATGTACGAAAGATGAAAGCCGTGCGAACGGCGAACGAAGTAAACGAAGCCAGGCGTATTCTATTCAAAAAGAAAATGGCACGGTAGACAGAATACTCCCTACAGAGGACGCATTGCATCACCATACAAGAAGGACAAGTCTTCAGTGCAAGAACTGGCGACAGTGGCTGGAAAAGGATGTGCATGATGTTAGACCCTGGACTGGGGTTGGAAGAAAACTAATGACGCTCTCGGTTAAGAGTCCCTGTGAACTGCGTTCAGCTAAATGTCCAAAAACAGACGACAGCTGGTGACATGCCATTGCAAAATGTGTTGTACTGGGAAGTGTACTTGCATCAAAAATGGCCTTTTGTGTAAGTTGCTTCGTAAAACTTTTGGTAAACTTTATTTTTATATGGGCCAGTCTAGTAACTTTGGACTTCGGCCCGTCACGATTCGCAATTAGCTGTTAAGTGTTAAAATCGACACCCATGCCCGTCCCGGGACCTTCGAGCCGATGGCCTACCGCTGCAGACCGCTCGGCCACCCGGCCGGCAAGTTGCTTTGTGAATGAGAACAATGCTTGAAGCAACTGGACATTTCTTATCACTGTGAATTTGTATGAGCATTGTAAAAAATAGCATATCGCATATTAATTTCATTGTTCTCTTAAGCCTATAATTTTGTATTTGAGACTCAATACGGCGCAATCCTGGCAAAATTCACTACGGTCGCCATATTGGAAAATGGGGTTATTTTATAGAATTAAAAGAGGGCAGTGTCAATACGTTGTGTATAAACATCCCCGACGCGTGCTTCTTGTTAATTCGAGCCAAAACATTGTACGATTCGGATAAAATTTGCGCAAGTTGTGAAAAGCCCGCCATTTTACAAGAAGGCGCCGAAGATATTCTCTCGATAATTTTTCGACCTTCAAGAAAAATGCAACAAATATTGCCAAATTTCATGTTGGTAGCAGGAATGCAGGATAATTACATTTACGTACCGCACTATGTCCGTCCCATTAACGTAGATACACAATGTCATCAAGTAAAGGCGACGAGAGTAAAACAAGTGCTTACTAGAAACATTCTTTCCCAAGGAATATAAGCTGCTCTTTCTACAGAACTATTAAAAATTCAATCGAAAAGTTTACTTTTACTTTCAGGGGAACAACATAACTACTGCATCAAAGTAATTTTATAATTAGCAGTTCTTTAAACATCTGTCACAATACTATACAATGATATTAGAAACGGAAATTTAATGGACTTGTATGGCAAAACACGTTAGTGGCAGTTACATTATGTTGAAAATGTAAATAATTCCACTGATGTTTGGGAACCAAATATATAATCTTTCTTTCTTTTTTTTTTATTATTTTAAATTAAGGTCTCTAGGCAATTTTGACTCAGACCGGATGTATGATAATGAGATGAATTGGTAGAATGAAAAAAGTGGGAGGAAACGAGAGAAACCCGAGAAAACTCACGCACACGGCGTTTGACCACCACAGAGCCCACGTGGCATGAGCAGGGATCGCACCAGAGACGAGCGCTCTACCATTGAGCCACCGCGGCCCAAAATAATATTTCTATTGGCTTAAGTTTGTTACACGTTCTTCCATGTATATTTAGAGTTCTCTACTAGAATATTTAATTGATAACTTAATCAAGAGGAATTTATTACAATTTTGTCACCTTATAACTCAGGAACCAATTTGAACTTCACGATGACATTCATACGTTTATACAAGAAAAAAGTCCGTTTTACTCACTCTGCCAATCGCGCAGATCTTACTTTTTTCCCCTAGATTTGATCTGCCAGAACTTTGTAACCAGCTTGGCCTAATGTTGTAAAGAGAAAGTTACTTTCTGTGAAGTTTTTCTTTTAATAAAAAACGTCGCGCTTTTTCATGTTTTTCTTTTCACGTTTTTTTTTTTTTTTTTTTTATTTCTTGCTTTACGCTGCAGATAAATTAATCAGAAGAGGAGCAGTTCAAATCCTCAGACATTCATCCTAGCTTATTATTTTTGTTTTCCTGAAGGCTTCGTAATGTATTATTGTTTGTGAAGGTAGTTAACTTATTTTTTTTTTCCTATTTTTTAAGCGCTTTGAAAAGTGTTATTTCAAATTATGTCAGAAATAACAAGCTTACATTCTACTCATGGCTTCTATGTATAACTTATCCTGTATATCGTCACCATACAACCAGAAGGTACTATGTCCACTTCTGAAAAAAAAAAAAAGTTGCACGTCAAATCAGCATTAGTTAATTTGCATCGTTGCCAAACAAGCCACTGGAGGCCATTTTGTGACATCATACTTTCTGCATTGAAGCGCCTCGTAGAAGGTCTTTAACTGCAGTGTTAACTTCATTTTGCCAAAATTGAACACAGTACCTTCTGGCTGCAAGGTGACGATATTACCTGCTGAAAGGAACGACAGAAAAGTTTAGAAAAGAGAAGAGGACTAAACTGATTAAAAAAAGACAAAAAACGTAAAGGTGTTGCCTGTGCAATGCGCACGCAATGGGAACGTGTAGGTAGCGCTTCACACATTTTCAACTAGTGAGACGAAGTGAGGTGAGGTGGTCAGTCCCACGCTCAAACGCCTTTATCTCCCAAGATGACCAGGAACACCAACGACATTTTGTTACTAAATTTGATTGGAGGCTGAGTGCATCGCAGAGCGCCACGTATGGGAGCACTGAAACAAGTATACAGCGTTTGAACCCGGACCGCCCAATTCCTAGTCAGATGTGCTACGTGCCTAAGCCACGGTGATTTTTTATAATATTCAAATGGTAATTATCAAATTTTCGAAATACCGTATGAGAAGCATGCACCATATATGCCTCTTCCAAACCTCGTTGCTACGTATTTTAATCAAATGTCCTTACAAAATATTGGTGATACAACCCTATCTTGGCTCAACGGTCCCGGGTTCGAGTCCCGGCAGGGACATGGGTGTGGATTTTAACACTTAACAGCTAAAAGGCAAATCGTGACGGGCCGAAGTCCAAAGTTACTAAACTGGCCCATATAAAAATAAAGTTTACCAAAGTGTTTAACCCTATCTTGGATCAATAATACGGCCATCAATATTTTAGAACATTACAAAGCTCGCAACCTTTTCGTTTGTTTTGCTCTGTATATGAATAATAAAAGAGTTTTAATTACTAATAAGCTTCTTGAGGATTGCTAGTGAAAACAATGTCAACTAGGCTGGAATAGGCCAACAGTGTTACCAAGATTCTGAAATCCACATCCATGCCTCAACAATCCCCTCATATTTGTACCAGCAATGACGCCGCGTTTTAAATTACATCCGTGACTGATTTTCCTTTTATTGTTGTATTACTTATTTTTAAGAACGTCACTAGAATGGTTAACTGAATATATTTGAATGAGTTTAACTTTCCGGTTACAAGCGGACTAAGACACCCTCTACCGAATATAAACATAAAAGTTCCTTTAGTGTTTGAACAGTTTTAAAAAAAAATGGATGTTTGTCAAAACTTGAAAAACCTACGAATTTGTAAAGCTATTGCAACAAAATAGTTTACGTTTTATCTTTCACGGCCAAAGTTTACGAGAGAAAGGAGACTTAAACTATACTAAACATGTAATAGAAACCTGTCCGTATCCATTTAAGGCCAGCTCGTCGTCGAGGATGGAGAGGTTGACAATGTATGGATTTGGTGCCTCATGTTTCCTGTAGTTCACAAGCAGTGTGAGAATCAGTACAGCATCATGCCCATGTTGCGCCCTTGTTGCAGGCTCCCTCAATAGCTACGAGGAAAGGAAGGAGTTAAGTATATTCAATATGAATACTAACAGTAACAGCAAACATTAACAAGGCGTATTACACGTAAAATGACTTTACCTTATTAAATCTATCAGTGATATATGATGTACCTTTCCCAGTCAGAATTAACCACTCATATTCACAATTTTCTGTGTTTTCAACACATATCTTGGGAAACAAACGATATCATTACTGTTTCTGAATGTCAATGTAAATATGCCGAGAAGCCGTAGTTCACTCTGTAGTGTTGACTTCGGATTTGGAAGATTTTACTGGCTGAGATTTTACTTGGTTTCCCTCGATCGCACCACGTAAATGCTGAAATGGGACATTGAGTAAGGCCAGGGCCAATTCCTTCCCTTCGTTGTTAATGTTGTTGTTTCTCAAGTTCGTTAAATAAATAAACATCTTAAAGAAACCCTTCGAAATTCTTACTTCAAATTGCACTATTTTCGAACAATTAAGATATTGTTTTAGATGAAGATTCTCTATAAAATTATTTTCTCGTTTTTTATCTCTTAGAAATAAAGAATTTCTTCCACAACTCATCATCTTAGACGAGGTTTTCAAGACATATGAATGTAACGAAACAATGTAGTTTTATACAGAATAAAGAAACCAACTTCGATTTGTTCGAATGTTCTGGATTCTCTGATACGACAACTGTCCGTACTCTATATACAGAACATTGGAAACGACCGACTTCTTTCGGAGCAGTTTCTCTATACGAAGTTTATGTATAGCTGTGTCAGTAGGGACTCCGTGTTGCTCCAATTAGCATTCATGAGCCGTGCATATGCATCCCTGGAAGGCGAGAAAAAAAAACGTTCTGGTAAGAACTCCATTTCGGATATTGGTCCCACTCCTCATACTCTTCAAGTTCTTGTATTCACAAATTACCGTCCAAACCACACCAGCTTACACCGACCTACCTTCGTCAAAGCATACAAGGAACGCCGTAGGCAAGTATAAAAATTAAATAGTACAATGAATTCAAGGTGTCCGTCTCATTTCTATCACTCGTATTAATTATGAATGAACTCCCAGTGTAATTGCAGACTGTCGTTAAGGCACGGAACAACTGTTATAAAATAAGTAAATTGCAACTAATGCAGTGACAAGTTCCTCACTAGAAAACAAATTACTTAAAAAAAAGGATTGAAATCCTTAATGAACTAATTTCTTATCTAAATAACGCACGGAAGGTCAGTTTTATAATTTTAAACTTGCCTAAACGTCCGCCGTCGTACATATTGTAGTTGCCAAGACTGATGCGAAGCCTTTCTGTAACAATCTGTTGCCGTCTTCCGGCACTGGAACATCCAGTAATTGAATATGAAATGATGTGTGTTTTTAGGTGTAGGTGAGTGCCCACCCGTGTCTTAGGTGATTATATGTAAACTTATTTGGGTCATTCTCCAGAAATGGGACATTTTGTGAAACTGTATTGTTTCTTACAAAAGATTAAGTCGCGAGGGCCAGTTTCTATCCACTTTCATATTTTAATATGCTATTTAGTCTCAAATATGTTTAACGTCAACTCCATGGAATGAAACTCACCTTCATTTCCATGTTTGAGACATGTTCTCAATATTTATTTTTAGTTTTCCAGTTCATTTTCAACAATTATCCTTCACAATAATTTGGTTCGAAACATGAATCGTAAGTAAACCTATTAGTATGAGAATTAAATTTACTAAACACATGAAACCAGCTTTTTTATCATCTTCATGAATTGACAAAAAAGTTGTAATAAAAGCGTGAACCTGGCAACACTGCACAAAATTTTTGCATGTGCTAGCCATCTCAGTCAGCCGATCCATTGTGGAACAAACTTAAAATCAGGTGTGTCACACTTATTCATCAACTCCATGAATTCATAATCATAGCACTTTATTTTAATTTTTGTTCTTATAATTATGAGGAGAAGCGAAGAAACACTGAACACTTCATTCATGATTCATCGTAGAATTCCATTCTCACTGTAAGGAATAAGAATAAAACGCAAACCCCATGGGAAATTCCTTTATATTTTATAAATGGAATAAATAATTAAACAGGACAATTTACAATTAAAAGCACATATATTACACAATTACTCTGTATTAAAAAGTCTGAAGACTGTAACAGATCGTCACATAAAAGCTTAGCATCGATTTAGACATCATTTACAAGGACGGAAGTTTTGTTAAATTTAAAATTGTAATTACTAATCACGACAATCTCAAAATTAATTCGCAGACGTAGGTGACGAGACATGTAATGTTAAATGTTTAACAAAAACTGAATTTTCTTACCTGTTTCAAAGCATCGAATATACTATTCATCATTACGAATTCTAATAACGTATTCTGGCTAACATTTTCCGTCCCAGTAATAAGGACAAGAAGCAATTTTAGGCTCAAGGCTTTCAAGCTAGCTGCATATTCACCTGAAATGCAAATAACAAAATTCACAACACATATAACACGTATCCACAGTTAACAAAATATAACACGCGAATTATACAAATTCAGGCAATTAGTGAAATTTGTAGCAAATTCAAATTATCAAAGTCACTGAATCATAAATGAAAATGTACCTAATTATCGTAAAGTCTAAAACAACGTATTTGGCCTTAATTTTGCAATTTTAGGTAACAGCTAAAACAATTCGACAGAACGAAGCAGATTTATTTAACGGTAACGTTACCTCTCCTGCCTGTAGTCTTTCACTCTAACATTGGTTTGTAAACAGATCTGCATGAGGTGCTGTTTGAAACTAGTTTATTCAGTTCTAAGAAGTGTCGGTATCCTACCTCTGTCTTCTGTTATTTATTTAATACTGATATTGACGATTATTCACACTGATACAGGTAATACTTTCTTTCTACAGAATCTTCCAGGCAAGGTGCTGGAGGCCTGTCGGTGTATGCCCTACTATGCGCTCCTGTTTACGGATTAATGTGGACAGGCAGTTACGTCAGATCAGCAATGGATAGGTACGGGATTCGAAAAGTACGCCACACGCAAACCAAAGTACTACCAATAAACTCAAATGAATGGTGCTCACAATTGAACGAAAGCTAGAAACTTCAAAGGAATGTTAAAATATACTACAAATATCAAATGGATTTGTAGCAGATATTGCATTTTTACATTACCTTCTGCAATTAGTAAAATATTTTTGAAACTTTACATCACGGGAATTGAAACGAATGTAACGTAGAACCTCAACAGCCGACTGATTTAATTTAATTTCGAAAACAACGTAATGTGAGCCATCCTGGCTTAGTTTTCTCTTCTTATTGCTTAAAAACTACTTTGAAGCCATAATACATAACTGGCTCAGGTTTTGTAGGTTACAAAGTTTAAACGCGGAAGAGTTGAAAAATAGTCAAATAATGAAATAACATGTTTGATAAAAAAATAATAATAAAACTTTCTAAAGACTTTTCTTAAACAATTCGTACTAAAAATAAAAAATAAGTTTATTTATGCATGACAAAAAGAAAAGCATGAGAAGCGTTCTCATATACACTCACTTTATAAATTCTTCTACTGGCGCACCCCATGCTTTTCTTTTTAGTCATGCATAACCAAAATTAATTTTTACTTTTTAATACGAATTATTGAAGAAAAGTATGTCTTTAAAAGTTCTTATTATTATTCTTTTTCGAGTAATTTCGTTGTTCTTATACTTTCCCTCAAGCTAATATTTTGTGACCCAAATCCTGCAAACAGTCAAAACCCAACAGCGTTGCAGGCTAGTATTTATTTTAGGATAAAGAAGTTAATATAAAAAATATATATATACATATTAAAATATGCTTTTAAAATATATAAAAGTAATAATGGAATATTGTATTGTCACCCAACTTATGTCGCTGTGCAAATTTTCATCATTGTATGACGTCGGGAAAGGAGTTAAATTAACGTTGCAAGATTTGAGGACACCACGAACCATTGTGAACTAAAGAAAAGAATGTAAAAAAGATGTTGGCTGTGTTTCATTACAAATAACTACAGTCAGGGTGGTTAAGCAGCTTAATCCTAAAATAGAAGTTAATAGTTTTTACCACAGTTTGAATGAAACAGAGCAGATGGTAAGGTAGTGATTAATTTAAACTTCCATTTAGAAAAAGATAATAATTACCATAAACTTGTAAACTCTGGATAGGTTTGAGCAAACACTTTGAGTCACGACCTCCGATAACTTGCTTGTACGGACGAACTAAGTCATGATATCGCAGAGTTCAGTTTCAATGACTGTTAGAAATTTGTCCAAACATAGAGATAACCACACTGGATGGTAGGTGTATTCAAACAATAACCCTTGGATGCTTTCGAGTAGGCAACAGATGATCCGCGGGTGTTATTTTGTGCGGTCCGAGGAAAGTTATAAGCTAAATTAAATTATGTGTTTTATGACTTTAGCTATTGATTTCGACCGCAGACAGATTGTTATTCTAGTTATATTCATTATTCCTGATGACAGCC
This sequence comes from Lepisma saccharinum, assembly GCA_022664845.1. Classification (NCBI taxonomy): domain Eukaryota; kingdom Metazoa; phylum Arthropoda; class Insecta; order Zygentoma; family Lepismatidae; genus Lepisma; species Lepisma saccharinum. The sequence continues at coordinate 23,436 of JAGDQP010007238.1, forward strand.
AGTAACGCGACCATTCATCACACATTGCCCTTCGTAAAGATTTAAGAAAGAAGCTTGCCATGTCTAGTTTAGACCACGTATATTCTTCCGAACACTGCCTACATAAAGATAATACGATTTGGCTTATATAAATGATGTATTTAACATAATGACGCCATAAAAGTTAAGAATTTTCAGTTCAAACAAACTGCATTGTTGTACTGTATAATTAGCAGAGCTAACAATCGTCAAGTGTCAATTCACGAACCGTGCGACGAAGTACAACAAACGTCATATTTTATTAACAATAACCTTATATTATCACTGAATCCATGACTACATTTTTCAATATTCTAAAAATATTTACACTCCCATACACACACAATTCTCGTGCGTCCGACAGAAGTAAATAAACAAATGGCCTGCTGAAGAGTACCCGGCAAGGATCTCACTATCATGGCTTCAGAAATAGTAAGGTATTTGCCAGATCAGTTTTGGCGAGCCATTTGTCGGCAATCGCGACGGAATACAACTTCTCAGTATCCCGGAAGTTAACAAATGATTTGCTAAAGAGTACCCGGCAAGCGTCTCGCTATAATAGTCCGAGAAATAGCAAGGGATTTGCCAAGTCAGGTTTAGTGAAGCATCTGTCAACTTCCACAGGAACGAGAAAAAACACACACATTCGAGAACACCAGCCGCGTACACACAGTCGACCAAATGCTGTGTGAGTTGGTTCTCCGGTGTAAGATCGTACGGTACAAACGGTCTTGCGTCCCTCTACCAACTATAAAAACACTAGAGGCCCTCACAGAAGGTAAGAGACCTTGACGTGGTTGTGAGGCTTTCAACCAACATCTTACCTGTACCACAAATACCAAAACCTAACAGGGTAGAGCTCTCACATCTGGTCTGCTTTGGGTCGTCGGTTCGATCCCTGCTCGTTTCATTTGGGCTTAGTAGTGAGCAAACACCGCATGCAGTAAGTTTTCTCGGGATTCTTCCATTGCCTAAAAGCCTTACAAATTAAATTCAAAACCAAAATCCTAACACATTGGACAGAAATAAATTACTTCAGGTCGAACCTGCAATACTAGTTTTAGCGAACCATCTCAGCCGCCAAATCAAAACAAAAACATTAATAGAACGGTATGTCTGGACAAAACTCCAGTGAAGAAGGATAGCGTGCGGATGAAATGCTCATTTCAAGTCTTCCTGTTGATTGACACTTCCGTGAAGACAGATCATTAATCAAGAAGTATCAAAACTTGCATTCGTAATATAAATCGCCACTCAGACAGACACTTTAAAGTTTATCTAAGATGTTCCAAGACTTTCCTGAACCACTTTCACGCATTATGACAATTCGAGAACTGTACATACAACTTCCAGCGGCGAAACACCACTTGTTTTTCATTCGCACAGACATATCAAACTCACATTCATCCAGCGCCTCACTACAGGATACGATTTTATTTATTTATTTGTGGCCTTTAGGCATCTGAGACTAAGGCAGGGATAGGGGAGGGGAAAGGATTCGGGAAGGTGACGGCCAGGGCCTAAGTTGAAGGTGCCATCCCGGCATTTGCCTGGTGTGACTGAGGAAAACCCTGGAAAAACATCAGTCAGGATGGTCGGCCGCTGGGCTCGAACCCGCGATCTTTCGAATGCTACGCCAACGCTCTACCACTAAGCTACGGCGGCTCGGTACTACAGGATACGAAAAATAGTTCCTCTAAAAAAAATGGGAGGCACGTTGCCAGTCCTCATTTCAAAGGGTAAAAACTAGGTCTAAACTAGAACTGCGCCCAAAGACTAAAATGTCCGGAAATACCAAGAGTTTCTTTTACAAACAGGTCTATAATTTATACATTATATTATGTTGCTTACCGGCCTGCTCCTATTTGCACTTGAAATAACGAGACTTTGCTACGAGAAATGTCATCTTCATAAACACCTCTGTGCCTCACCTAGCAGTTACAATCTATTGGGCAGCCGAAGTTAATGACGGTAGGTTTTGTGCGGAGGCGGTTTGTCACTTGACAGTCTCCGGATAAGACAAAGCGATTGTAGTTTGTCATGGCTAGGGCTGGAAACCTGATGGAATGTAGTCACCTTCTGACAGTTGGTGAACGGTTGAGATTATAATTTCAAGTAAAACTGAAGCATTTTTTAAATTTTATTATGCATTCTTCGGTGTTCTAAGGTTTTACTGATTCTTTCTTCGCTTTTAGAACATTTTCGAGATGATTTCTGAAGTTTCGCTCCTATTCCGCAACTTTGTCCTCTTTGTACAATTGCATAATGTTTAACCCCCCCCCCCCTTTTTTTTCATAATAAATGTCAATAATTAAACAAACGCTTTTCTCTGCGTTCAATAAAATATTGTCGAGATCGTATGCAATAGCAGCAAGTAATTTGTATGCAAAACACATTCAAACTTAGAATAAGATTACGTCGTATTACTTTCCTGTACACAAAAATTCTGTCTACGGAAACTCATTGAAAAATGTACAGTATTACTGGTTACTACTAAGAAACCAACCCGGCCCTCGTAACATATTATCAGACATCATTTCTGAGTTTTTAGGATCTGCAAATATAATTTTATGCAGTTCTTTTAAATCACATTTTGTTCCCCATAAGAGAGCCCAATAATAAGGAAAGAATTTTATTTTTAAACCCGTAATACTACTCGGCACTTAAATACAATTCATGAATCTGAAAGGAAAATAACAATTTTCTGTCCACAATCCTGTCCAGCTCTGGCTTTTTGCAATCACTGTGTTTGTCTTTTTTGCAATCACTGTGTTTTCCAAAATATCGATTTCTTCCAAACTACTACACACCACGCCTGCTTTGGAGAACTGATGTATACTTTGGTGGTGACTGACCTAAACTCGTGACTGAATAAGCCGACATGGAAGATCACAAAGAAAAATACTTTTATTCAATATTAAATTCAATAAACTTATCATTACTGGAATTCCATATTCTTCTAGGCATATCACTATCAGTGCTGACAAATGCTGAGTTCAAATACCCATTTTATATCTCTTTATCACAAAATTTTATTTACAATGCTACGGTACTTAATTGTGTGCCTTGAAACTTTATTTACGATGCTATAGAAACATATGCCTGAAGCTATTTTACTGATTTGAATATCATCACGCCTTTTAAACCGGATTAAGGCACTGAAGAAATTCCGACACAGACTTTTTTTTTTTTTTTTTAAGAACCAAATCATAAAAGATTGATGGAATAATCTGCACACCACCGATGGACATCCAAATATACATGGTATAACAAGATCTCGGGGAAAAACTTCGGGAAGTGATTCTCGACATTGAAAGAAGGAAAAAAAAAGCTTCTATGAACATGGTTGAAATTCTACTTCGTTTTGGAGATATAGCGTTTCCAACTTGAGGCCAAAAGACGACATCCTACAATGGGAAGAAAATGAATAATTCTCAATAAATCAAAAACGACGCATTCAATGAAAATCTCGTTCCCGGACATTTGTTTCTAACAACATGGTGAATATCAGGAGTGAAAACAAGATGTCACCGGGTTGTCAGTGTTGTCAACCTGGTATAATGTTTAAATAGAACTAGGCACGTAGTGTTATTGGATATTTGGTATCCCCATCAAGGAGTGTAAGTCGATAAAAAAAAACATACGTAAAGCACATACTGCAGTGTTGTAAGCTATGGATCAGACGGAAGGGTTTTCGCGATCTAAACTACGTATTTTCCTAGGATATTTCACCACAGTTTGCAACACTGCAGTGTGTACTTTATGTATGTTACTATCACTAGAGGATGGCAAATACCCAATAACTCGACGTGGAGCCATTTTTTTAAAAAATAATGTTATACTAGGTTGGCAACCTGACAACCCGGTGACATCGTGTTTTCCCTCCTGATATCCACCATGTTGTTAGAAATAAATGTACAAAAATGAGATCTTCATTTAATGCATCGCTTCTGATTTACTGAGAATTATTCGTTTTCTTACAATTGTAGGAGTCGACTTTGGAAGTTGAAAACGATGTATTTCCAAAACGAAGCGGAATTTCAACACATTTTAATAGGAACATTTTTTCCCCTTGATTCGATGTTAGGAAATACTTTCCGAAAGGAATGTACTTAGTTCTGAATCACCCTATGCATATACAGATAAATAAACTCCACGGCGCAAAAATTAAGATAGAAAATGTACGAAGGAATGAAAAAGCCATTAATTTTACTTTGCATGACAGAAACTATCTCTAGAATCATTAGAAAAAAAGGTTTCTCTGATTATTCTATTCCCGTTTCTTGCTATTTGATTTTGTTACACGATGTTTTCTCCAAAAACAATCATAAAATTGTTAACGAAATACTTTTTCTGGCTTTGTAACATTACCTGAAGATGTCTCTCATTTCTTTCTTAAGTCCTCATATCTTCATTAATAATAATCAAAGTGTTTTCACAAAGATTCAGTGATAATTAAGAAATATTTTTTTTTTTTGTCCTCTGAAAGGCTAACTTGCGCCTTTAGCTGCGAAAACAGGAAAAATGCAAACTTCCCAAAATTTTAATTGGCTATAGAATAAAAACCAATAAGTGAAGAAAAAAAAAAGTGAGATTACTTATGAAATAGGAATAGTAAATCGCCCAGTTTCATTAAAATCTGACAAGTCGGGTATCAGGGCTTGGTTTAAACTGACATGGAATGACCCCGCTAAGATTCCGCTTACAAACGCTAAGAATACAAGGGTACTGTAGCCCTTTATAGCGTAATACTGTAACAAGTGTCAACTACGTAGTGGTGAAATACGCAGACCTTTCCCATAGGTTTCCCTTATAGACTATGCTTATTACAATGAAAATCAAAGGTTGGACATTCCCGCTATCTCGGTACCCACTGCACACAGATCAAGACGTTCGTACGGCTCCGAGTTAGTCTAGCCAAAACGTTCCCAACGACACCTGAACCACGTCTCTACCCCTTGTGGTTCATGTGAAAAATTAAAAACACTTGGGGAACTTCCCTGACTTACCATGAATGACAACCTATTTCCCTGACGTTTCCTCAAAAACATTTCCCCAAGATTTTAAAAGTTGTAGGAATTCCGCTTTTATACACACTAAGTAATATAATTTGACTTTTGAGGGCAGGGGGAGCTTTATTATTAAATACTGAATATCATATTTCATTTTCTTGCTGGAATTAATGTCACCTACCATCCAGTTCTCTCTTTTTTTTCCTTTTTTTTTTTTTTTTTTTTAAATAAGAGAAGCAAACATACTTGAAACATTTGCTCATTTACTTTTTAATTTCAGTTGTTTTGTGCTCCCAGCAGCAGCATGCGGAAATTCCAGGATAAAAAAATCACAAGAATTTACAGCATGATGCACTTTTGAGCTGTTGTAAACTTTTATGTACCTTTTAATAGTATGCAACTCACAGTACTACCGAAGCCGGTGGCCGCAGGACTCACAGTTGTTTGTGACGAAACTAATTTATTTTTACAATGAAAGGCGTTTTGGGCTGCCACAATCTCGCATTTAGATTTTTTAAAACCCTTATTTCATAATCGAACTCAGTGTCTCTGAAAATCCACAGGTATGAAATGTAACTAAAATTAAACAATATATTCAATTCGCAGTGTGTGTTTGTGTCTGGTATACCTGTATGGTTCATCGCATATATGCCTCGCAGTTGAACATAAAAACGACGAGAAGCAAGCATTTACTATAAAGAATCTTTCTTGTGGAGTGACGATTAAATGTTTTGTACGTGTTATATTTGGAGT
>JAGDQP010007238.1:29318-68300 GCA_022664845.1 Lepisma saccharinum
TATAACCTGCTGAAAGAGACAAAAGAGATTTCAGGGTTGTCACAGAGAAAGTGAGGCTAATTCCCTAACGTTTCATGACCTTCTTGAGAACTTTTTCCTAAGCATCGACAGTCTAGTATCGGGAAAATAATAAAATTCCTTTCATCCTCCATAGCCGCCCAACATATTTATTTTCACAAATCTTTCAATCAACATTGAACTGCAACAACACACTTTGTTATAGAGAACCAAATTATTAACATACATCAATTTGCCGACCACGGTAGTCGTGTGATCTGAGGAGTCAACAATGTGTCTGCAAGGTTTTGGGTTCGATCCCTACGAAAGATAATTCGAGCACTGAAACAAAGAAAAGATAAAGACCAGAAGAACTGTAAAAAGCTAAACTTATTTTAAAGGTCATTGTCGCCTTTTTTCTTAACACTAATACTAAATCCGCTTATACCAGTTTGTTATTCAAGGGATTTTTGTCTTCTGTTAAGTACATGACGAGAATTACACTACCAGCAATTTAGATAATCTAGCTCTCATTATCATATTTTTCATAGTACAAAATCCTATCTGCAGTACATTTCTCCTGTATTACTATCGAGGACGGATAAAGTCATACCTGTAAGGAAGTTGCAGATATTTTCCAGCAGCGTCTGCATCTGTTGTTCTGCAACATCAAATCCCATTAAGATATTTATAACATCAAATCCAAAATCTCCAGATGTCTTCCTGTAGATACTTTGAATGAGGCAGCACAGGGTCTGAAAGAAGAATATCAAACGTTAGAAACGGAAATAATTAAGTCACTGTAATACAAAAGACTGTAGTTAAATACATCACGGTATGGTGTCTACTAATTTTGTATCTTGGAATTCCCTGAGTTTTCCACGTTTTCTATATTTTTTTCCACATTCCCTCAGTTATTAGTTCAGTGGAACATGTAAATAATACGCAATGACAGTTTTTAAATCCCATCACCATTCAGTCCAAGTATCTTGTACATTATTAGTATTTCACAAGTGGAAAATGAAAAGATAATTTCTTTAAAATAGAGGACTTTAACACACTGAAAAAATCCAGTCAGCAGTGGAAATCGAATCCACTACCTTGCCGGGACAGTGTTTCTACCAATTGTGGATAGGACCACCTCATAAATTTCCCTGAGTTTCACTCATAAATTATAGATTTCCCTGAGTTTTCTAGATTTACAGAAGTCCCTGAGTATTCCAGGTTTTCCAAGGTGGTAGACACCCTGAAAAGAGAGGTTGCATATTAACAACAATTGCAAAAACGTACGAGTAGAAGTGAGCTATACAACTGCCAATTTTCCAATGGCTACTCGCTTTTGTCGGTCAAAAGTTACAAAATTGTATATATGTAGGTTCGTGGAGAGGTATTTTGTGGACAGAAATGTAGGTTAACGTTAGATAGACTGAAACTGTAGAACTCAGTTGCTTCGTAACTAATAATAGTAGATATCTCAAAATAATATCAACAGTTCAACTAGTTTTGTTAGTATCAATATTTAAAACCATATAAATAGGCCTAGGTATAATACTATGTCCCTAATAACATTAATGAGCTACATTTTGCGTCATTCATCACCTAACAGTATCAATTGAAACACTGTATCGACTATTATCTTAAACGATGTCCATAGATAGGTCCTTTCTCATATCATTCTGCAAATTTATTTATCCCTTGGTTAAATACAGATAAAGAATATTACGAAATTTACTCTTTACAGTGTAGTATATTTGGATGTTTGCTTGTTCTTTTGTTATATTTGTATTGGAGTTGAAGTGGGCGACGTCTATAGTAACAGCAAGATCACACGCTTTTGAAGTTGTTTACAAAAGTTACCACTCCTCGTGGACACTGCGTTCAATAAGTAAGGCGTGTTCAGAGCAAGCTGTACTCTTTTGAACCAAGAAAAATCCACCAACCCCATGGCCTAATAGTTACAGTCGCTAACTTTGATAACGCTGGGCAAAGGGGAACAGGTTCGAGCCTCACTCAAACAGGCTGTCATGGCTGAGGTCTCAAAGGTCAGTCTGAACAACCAAAAGTCGGAATAATACCTTTTTTGTACCTTTTCACACGGCAAAACCAAACACACAGACGTGTAGAATGACTGGAGGAAACGAAGGGAAGGAAATGGTCACTCGACTTAACTAAAGCAAATAATCACGCGAAGCTAGCGTTACACTAAAGTTACGATGTGGCCAAAGATACTTATACTTGCTGTGAATATAAACTTAAATTAATATTCTACGCTTACATTCCACTTAACAATGACCGCTGAGAACGTTCCAAAACCTTCTGATTGCTAATCAGTCAACGCTCTATCAACTGAGCTACGACCGATCGGTTTTCACCTTGAGACTCACCAATATTATCTTTACAGCAGTGCCTTTATATACTAATCAAGCTCTACAATTAGTTTCCTATACAGTTATATAGTGTTAAAAAAAAAAAAAAGCTGAAAACAGTTTTAGATTTTCGAATTTGAACTGAGCTCAATTTATGCTCGACCTTCAGGCAACTTCGGCTCAAGCCGCTTCGTATTCCAGTAAACTGACCTCGAATCTTAAAACATACCGATCTCTTCGGGCAAGATTGTGAAGAAACTGAACTAGTGATATTATGACTACATAGAAATACTATGACTACGATTTATCATGGTAATAAGCAGGACTTTTTTTTTTTAATTATTTAGAAATTCAAGAAAACTTACAGAATTTCACATCTTTAGATTGTTTTGTATATTTTTTCGGAGCTGTAACGTAGTACCTTAATAACTCTTTAAATTTTTAGTCCACTATATATGATTCTAAATACAGTATTGCATATCTGCCATCTTATCTGCACATTAATCGTCTTTAGCCGACCAAGTAACCGTGTGGTCTAAGGCGTTATGCCAGCGACTCGAAGATCGCGGGTTCGAATCCCGCCAGAGACATGGATGTTTATGGATTTTAACTAGCTGTAGATAGGCCGAAGTCAAAAGTTACTACACTGGCCCATACAAAATTAAAGTTTACTAAGTTTTATCAATCGTCATGATCACAAACAATCAAGTTTTAAATTACCATACTTTCTGAAAAATGCACAGTTTTGAATCGAAATGATGTACCCAGTTGTTTATTCTTGCTTTATCAAATTCAGAAAGAAAATATCGAGGTATGTGCGATTAATCAGAAAATACTAGACGTTTTCTTCGTTTACTCCAATTTCAGGCAGACCTGATATCCTGCCAATATGATTCTGAGAATCATACGATAAAATATATTTATTACAATTTTCAAATATATATCCTTATATCTTCTTACTATGGTTGATGTAATTTCACAAAGACCTTAAATGTAAGATTAAAAAAAAAAAAAAGAGAGAAAAATTGACCGCTAACGTACCGGGATTCGAACTCCGATCTCTCAATTTCCGGTCGCGTGTGTTGGTTGATCACTGCATTACAACAGCATGGCCAATTTTCTATTCATATAGAGCCTTTCTTATGACTCAACTGAATTCCGACTACACACTGGTCCAGTCCAAATAAAGGTACTTTACTTCATGTGAAGGACTTTATTGACAAATCTTTCTCCAAATCGTGCAGTAAAAACAAATAAATATTATTTCCTTTTCCACAAAGCCCTTCTGGAGGATAATGTTGACAAATATACGAAAAAGTTCCTAAATAAGTAACCTCTACATGCGCAGGAGTGTCATTAATTCAACCCCACGAGTCAGCAGCCCGAGGCGAGAGGAATGCTCTATATATACACAGAAAACTGGCCGTGCTGTGGTTGTAATGGTTACAAACCCGATCGGGAACTGCAAGATCCGGATTCGAGTCTAGTCACGACAGTAGTCATTTATTCTGTTGTTTCTTGGTGTTCTCCTACGTAACCCCAACTAAATTCAGTTTTAAATTTCTTAATCACTGCCCGACATAGAGTTTCGCAAATAGGTCACTTAACTTATGATAATACAGAACTCTGAAAACAACGAACACTGCATCACCCTATAGTTGTCAAATATAACTTATAACTTGACATATTGTTCCCTTACAAAATAGTAACCAGTAATATTTAACTTCTGTTCTCCGAACTTTCAGTTTAGTGTAACTGTTCGCTAAACTCAAAATGTAAACCTCTTTCATATCCTCTAAACTAGGATCTTTAATGTCCAAGGGTCTATGGTGAACTTAAAACACTTTTAACTAACATTCATTCACATCTTTCCATCAGAAAACTGCTCTCGGTCCACATCAAGCAAAATTGAATTGTAAACACATTTATATTTGTTATTTACTGTACGGGTTTGGCATTTTATTTTACATCAGCATTTTACAACGGTCATTTTATTGTCTATAGCTACTATTGCTTTTCCATTATACAAATTTGTGGTTATTTTCTATTTGTTAACATGCCATTGTTAAGTGTCATGAAGCCAAAACATTTTCAGCTGGGTAATATAGTACATCGATTAAAGGAGTTCAACGTAACCCTTAATAAATAAACAAAATTCAGAGTTGTTATAAAACTACATAAATTTACCCGGCAACCTGCAACATCCTCTGAAGAGAAAACTCGTGAACACCTTTACAGTTAAATACAGAAAGAACAACGGTTTGAAAGTGCTTACCTGAAGAGCATATACGACACGAATGTGATGTTCATGACTAAGGGTAGCAACACACTGAGCAAACAATGTATTAATATTATCTTTCAAAGCTATCAGCTGCTCTCCACTCAACTTCTGAATCTCCGCTTCCAAATGAGACACCTACAAAGTAATCAGAACAGTTCATCAAATTCTTCACTTGGGGGGTTAAACAACTATTAATATAAAACTCATCACTATATATACTGTTTCGAGCCCTACATTCGCGCCTGATCTCGAACCGGGCCGGCCCGATCCGAACTAGACGGAAAATTGGGCCGCCCTGACCTGATGCGGCAGAAATGTGGAAGACAAACCCAATCATCTACTTTTCCGGGCGTTCCAGTTTGATTTTCGGTCGAGCTCGGATCGAGCCAAAAGTGTTGATGTCGAATCGGGCCCGAATGCAGAGCTCTGATACTGTTGCAATACACGTATGTTGTTAACTCATTAAAGAACCTACAACAATAACTTGCATACACAATTTAACGTTTTTTCTTAGGCATATGTTATAGGACAAAAAGAACCAAGTTTTACCAGGCTCTTCTACAACAAAAGTCAGTTCATGAACATTCATTATTCATACTACTTTTCCCATAAGTAAAATAAGGACTAAAGAAACAATTGTGCAGCGAAAACTAAAACTGATCAGATACAGATTATGCCACTTTCAGTAATGCATATATTAGGAACAAGTGAAAAATTAGTGTGAACCATGAAATAAATTATTATCATTATTGTTATGCAGTATCAGTCTTCTGAAATGTTAATGCACTGAATTCCATCATTCAGACATTAAAGACAGAATAATAGTGTGGACTCCCCGAGCAATGGATAAAATTAGATTTAATCATAAAATTCAAAATAATTGAAAAAATTAGAATTTAGTACATTTTTATATATTTACTGTAAATTGTTTTGTAGAATGGAAATAAAACCGCCGCCATGTTTCGATGAGGATGGAACAGAGTAACAACTAAACAACTAAAGAACACTGATGCAATATAATGCAATCCATGACGTCAATTGAGAAGTTATTTGACTTGAAGCAGATATTATTCGGGACGTGACACTGAGATATCCTAGCCTATGTCAGACGCTTGAAATCACAATATAAGACAGATCCCAATTCATACCTGGAAGTTTAGATGTTCAATAAGGAGATGATTCTAAGTTTAGATAGCCTTTGAATTTTCACAGCAAAAAGAATAAGATGATCAAAAATAATAAAAAAAAGTATCTTCCTTCTTCGAGCAGTCTGGGTTATAGTTGACGCTCTGGTTCTTGGTGTTGAACAGGCGGCTCTTGATGTTAAACAGCGGACATAGACGATTTCCGATCGGTCTTATATAGAGATTCGTGTTCTTCCGGGATTGATGTAAGTGTGTATGTGTGGTGGGGTCTGACATGGCTTTACGCTGAACTTTATGTAGGTCGAAAGGCTATGTTCCCATCATAAGGAGTATAGCAATTTGCTCAAAGGTGAATAACTTCTCAACTGACGTCATGGATTGCATTATATTACATCAGTGTTGTTTAGTTGTTACTCTGTTCCATCCTCATCGAAACATGGCGGCGGTTTTATTTCCATTCCACAGAACAATTTACAATAAATATATAAAAATGTACTAAATTCTAATTATTCCAATTATTTTGAATTTTATGATTAAATCTAATTTTATCCATTGCTCGGAGAGTTCACAATAGCCTACTTTTACCTACCTTTGGCTTAAGAAGAAATAATTCATCCCAAAAATTAGGGTTACCAAGAGTCGGATCTTCACCCTGAGGGGGGAAAAAATAGGTATTACTTCAAAATATACATTCTTGAATTACAATGAGCCTATAACTACGCACAGACTACCTTAAAAATTATTTTGGCAACCCACTAACGAACGCTTTACGTGATACTAAAACTTATTCCTACAACTATCATCATGTCCAACAGCCATTTATCCCTGATTTCGACAGAACTTTCCCTCCTCGACGATATAAATTGCTTTGATCGATAATTATATGCCTAGTAAACAGTATTTTGTTGAAATTTTAATGTTACGACCGTACTGTAAATAAGGTTTCGGTCAATCTCGTCACTGCCTCCCTTATTCTCTCCGTAAAGGGGCAAGGGTAAGGATCCTACAGCACTCAGTTCATTTTACAAGAGTTACGTATCTTCGCACCTTGAATACTGTTCTCCTATCTAGGCTATAGCGTCTTCCAGAGTGCTGTCTAAGGTTAACAGACTTTTTCTTGGCTATCGTTCGCTTTTGCGTCCCATCCACACGCAATTTCAGCACACAACAACTCTTAGAAGTCCCTCATATTGAATCTCCTTTATTTAGCACATATATATTTGAATGACTTCAAATACCTGTATAAAATTGTTAATGTACATATCAGATCTGGCGATATTCTTCACGAATTGTTTTCTCGAGTTCCTGTAAGATCTACTCGCAGTAATGACCTGTTTGCTTTGCGAATACCAAGGCTTGCTATTGTACAGCGGCGTTCCCTAATTTACAGGTTTTCTTCTCAGTATAACCAAGTTTCAAACAATCCTGATTATGCCCTATCATATAACCGTTTTATGAACAACCTGGTATCGATAACTGATGTAAGCTGAGGTAATGATTTTGGTCTTTGTAAGTGTATTGATATGTCTTTGTATTAATGTATTTGTTCATTTTTGATTTTCTTCTGAACTGACTGTTTCCCTTCACTGTTTGAAAACTGATTATTATCTGGGCTCTTGTTAATAAATAAAAATAAAATATAGCTCCCACTTTATTCCAATATATCGACCCAGTATTTATTTAGTGATACTAAACGGAAAATAATAATAATATAGGTAGATTGCGTTTTCGGATATGTTATTCATGTCTCACGTTCAGTTGACCTATTCGTTAACACTATGCAGAAACAATGTGTTTATGCATCTTGAAGCCAATCATTCGATCATTATACTACGACGTGAGTGTTCCGACCAGATCAGTAGGACTGTAAAGCCACGTGTGAGAAGATGTGCAGAATTCTACATTCTACCTCTATGCAGAATTTAAAATGCCAGGCAAAAGGAATTGAAATCTGTGTATCGACGGTAAGAAACGTGTATGAAAATCGCATTCGTTAGAAACAAACAAGCGAGGGTTCGCTAAGAGAAAGGTACGTGTATTGTTGTCATTCGGTGTGGTTTGGGACTTGCTGATTTTACTGTCAGAACCGTTCGTGATAATGAGGAATCAGTCCGAAAAATGCTCAATCTTCAACTAACTTGAGTGTAACTAGAGCGATGGACATTTAGTGTACTGATTCTGACTAAATACTATATAATCCGATTGTTTTAAAACTAAGTTTGAGAATCAATGAGAACCTAACACTATCTTTTTCATATAAAATGACTCCTGTTTTCGGCAAATTCGGAAATACGCGGCGATTTAGCAGAACGCGTCTATAGGATATACCGAGATCTATCTGTATTTCGCTATGTAAAAATAGTAAATTCAACCGGAGCGCAGTCGAGATGACCAGCGAGTTTGGTTGTAATCGCACACATAGTTTCCAAGGACGGGGCCTAATTCTAATGTGGATTCCGGACTCTACTCGAGTTTGATGCAAAGAGCAACATGCGATTCCATTCACCATGAAGCAGTCCGTCCTCATCAATCCATCTACCTCAACGGTCACAGGATTGCAGGACTTTGCCACAACCTCGCATTTCAGGGTGGAAGCAACAATCCAATGTTATAGAAGTACTAGAGCATATCAAGAAAAAGGATCATTCCATACCAAATCATCACAGCTCGCAACCCACCCATCTCAGATTTGCACGAAAATTCGTAGGACGGCTGACGACATGTAGTACATATGTAAAATATTAGCCCTCAATGATACACGGTACACATACAGCAGGGTTGCCAACATGAAAAAATAAATAAAAAAAAGATATGCGTACAAGGTCAAAATAAAATTCATAACTTGGTTTCTAATTGTGGTATAACTTTTATCTTGGCTTATTTTGAAGCTGAGGAAATAGTTTTTATAAAAGAAAACTCCTGTAGAAAAATATTGCCTTTTTTCATTTCAAGGTCACATGGTATAACTTTTGACCTTATTATTATTATTTTTTTAATTATTATTATTTTTTTTTAATAAAATATATGTACATTATATAGCTAAATGTAATCAATGTTTAATACACGATTCATTTCGGGATAACTTTCGGAACAAGAGCGAATACTCAGTATGGAACTTGTGACGTCACCCGCGTTCTGCGTGATCTGCGTTGCATTGTATAAATATTTAGTCACCTATGTTACCCTCGGAACTAGTTACATAAACTCACATTTTGGGTTTTCACTTATATTGTAAAACAGAGCATTATTTATTACTCTTGTTGCATGCACCGTTATGATCTGAATTTCAGTTTGCACACTTTTAATAATATCGTTTCTCAAATGCATTATTTATTTTACATACAAATATTACCTTATGTATAAAGATTTTATTTACGCAATTCAGGTATATTTGGAAGTGTTGAACTAAATATATATTTTGAACAACATGACATTAAATTAACATGTATGCGTATACAATGGACATTTCACTTGGCACACGAATATGAATTAACTTTATCGCCAGAACTATTCATAAGCAAAAAGACTAAATATAAAAGATACTTTAATTTCATAAAATAAAATAAATATTCTGTGTCAATTTAGTTATAATAATTCTTTTGAATATTTGCTGTAGCAATAAATTTGAATGTTCGGAACTATTTTGTCTCGGCGGAAGTCAACGAACGTTCCCGATGGCAGGGTATATAAGTGGTTGTAATGCAATATAACTTCACTTATTCTTGGGCTTCGGCCCAAACAGTTAACTTGATCATCTTAAGCAAGGTAGCCTTCGAATAAAGAGGTTAAATTGATTCATTTTCTTTTATTGGTTCCCCGTAGTTTCCACATTCCTACAGATACATCTCGGAGTATCTCTTCAAACACCCACACAAATACACAATATTCTTTTTATCTTTGCTTTTGGGTTAATAATTCTTGCCTTTTAGTTATAACTAAATCCCACGCCATATCCGGAGCAGTTTATATAGCATAATCTGGGTTACTTAGGGACGTCACAAACTTAAATTCTATTTTTACGAAAAACACGCGAAGTGGCAAATTCAGATATGTCTGAGACTTTCCTCTGAATTGTAATTCCCAGTCTGGCTATAGCTATTGTGTGGTAAACCAGCGGTTAGCCTTTTAATTTATTCCCTGTAAATCACTACAGCCTAGTGTTATTGTTGTTGTTCTTATTCTTCTTCATCTTTAATAATAATAATAATGCGAAGGATGCAGTAACGCTTTGTGCACCACTTAAGGTCCAGACCACGAGCCGACAGTGAATTTTACACAAGGGTGTCTTCTCGTACTGAATCTTCTGCAATAAGAACTGAAAAATATGCTCTGTTAAGATTTCCTTTACCATCATGTGTCAAAATTTTAGAAGTGAAGAAACAGAAAAAATGCATATCTCACAAAAATAGTAAGTGTCGTTTTATGCATATGCTATTAAAAATATCAAATAATAAAATATTTTGTATGCTTCGACTCTGAACGGTGAAGATCGGAACAATTTGCGTCCAGAAGAACATTTTATTAGGGCAAAAATGGACAGATGCAAACCCTGCTACTCACACAGGTATATGTCTACGACAAATTGCACAAGCCCATTGTACTATTAATACATGTTTTAACTTTCATAACTTATTTAACATCAAACAAGATGCCCTGATGATGTTAGCAGGAAGGCTAAAGAAACGATCGTCGGGTTCTAACTAAATAAAAATACAACGAATATCCGAAAAGAGATTTAATTAACAAACTAACTTTTAGGCCTACTTCTCGATTTGCACACAATAGCTACAGCCAGACTGGAAACTACACGACAAGTGAGAGACATGTCTGAACTTGTCACGTCTATAGCAAGAAGAGTTTAAATGCCATACTAAATATTTTGTTTACTTCTGGTGTACATCCCGAAATAAACTTGCAGCAAAGATAGACTGCATTAAACCACATAATGTATTTTATTCCTAGAAAAGATTGAAAATACATTTTGTTTTTTCAGATTCGCAAGGTGAAACGTTGCATCATATGACCTTCAAATGAAATATTTTTCCACAATTGTATTTTATTATCAAAACGATGTTGCCTTAGCTTCAAAACACGCCAGAGACGAAAGTTCTACCACTATTTGACGCCAAGTTAGACATTTTTTACCTTGTACGTAGATTTTTTTACGTTGTTTTATCATGTTGGCAACCCTGCTGTATGAATACCGTGTACCACTGAGTGTTAACATTTTACATACATATGTTACTTTGTGTCGTCTAGTATCCTACAACATGTCATTTAAATATGAGAAGGTTGGGTTGAAAAGTTCCTTTTTTATGATGATTTGGCGTAGTGTCCCAAAAAATATTTTGGATTTCTAGACTACAGCATATATCATCTTTTACGTTTATTTAATTTTACTCTTGTTCAAGGGAAGAAACAACGGAAAAAGTTACCAGCGAGGAGCTGTCTAGATACCATTAAAGCATTCACCTAATGAAGTTGAGGAAAACCAGTCAAGTCGGCCAACAGCAGGGCTTGAATTTACACACTGTGCCTCCACAGTGCAGATCTTAAGTGTACGACACCGTAACCACTGAACTTCAGGAACCGGTAGGACTAATTACGACATGCAGTGGCTGAAGCTTCTTTAAAGGAAAACAGTTAATTAACGAACTAGAAAAGTTAAAATAAATTACAAATTTAACTGAAGTGTAACATTCAAAGCAACAACCTGCTAACAGGTAACGGATCAACCAGTGTACCTGGCGCATTTAGTTATGAGCGAGGTTGCCTGAACACGTAAAAATAAAAAATAAATAAAAATCCTTTAGATGACGACAGTGATAGGCTTTCTTCCAGATCTGATGCTAAGGATTACGCGTATATTTACATAGTCCAGTAAACTTACGTCAGTCACTTCAAAGGAAGACACAAAAGAAAACCCCACAGACTACAGAAAAAGTATGCCATGGATTTATTAATATAGCGTCGCGTTTTTCTGAGTGTATATATACATAACATGCAACACTTTCTACAACTAAGAAACACGGAAAGGGCTGGGGAGTGTCAAAGAAATTCTCTCACAATGTGAAGAGTGAAAACAATATCTATGAACCGTAAGGAGGCAACAACGTCAATGAGAAATAAGTAAGAACAGTTGGCTGTCAGGTTGATAGAAGCTAATAGTTCGAAATCAAAGTTTTTAATGTACATACTTTCAATAACAAACGTAATGACTTCAAATGCGACCATAAGAAAAATACAGACAACAGTGAGAATTACACCGGAAACCAGAATCCTACTTACTCTGAAAAAAGATTCGTAAATTTGTACAACTTTCTCCTTTAGCTGCCTCTTTGACCCGGAACCATTTCTCTTCCGAGATGTCATTTTAAGACAAACGAGTAATGTCTTGCAGTTTGGTCACACATTAACACCGAGAGAACCTACAAGGAAAAGATCATCATTAGAAAAAGAAAAAAATTAATTTACATTCTAAAATTTGAAGACAAGAAACACACTTAATTTTTAGAATTTTATGTTGTGGACTCTGCCAATCAATTATTTTCTCAAAATAAAATCCAACTCCGAAATGCACCATTTTTCTAATGTGTCTGAGCAGTTTATACAAAGCAGTACTCATTTCTTGATGATGATGATGAAAAAGAAGAAGAAGCTGAAGCTGTTTCGACTGGAAGGGAAGCGAATCCTGATCTCCAAGATTTTGGTAGATTATTTTACCACCGAGCTATAGGCGCTTGTCCAACCACTGTGTATGTAAATTGTTCTTTTGGACTTGGTTTAACCAATTAGTATGAGGTGTATGTGTGTGATAACGCTTTCTGCCTTGTAAACTAGGCATTCTCAGTTCGATACTCGGTGGGCACACAGTGGTTCGAACCCACTTTATACGGTGGGTTTCATCCTCAGGTGAAAGGATATCATCTTCGGTTTACCTTGCCCAGGTACCTTCGACCATATACTTGCCACAGGACAGAATACGCATCACCACCATCAAAAGTTATGGCACTTTTCTGTGCATGGCAAGTTTCGACTGAGGATTTTTTTTTTTGGAAATCAAACAGTACGGAACAATTAATTGTTTATTTTCTCTACAAAAGAGGACCGGTAAATTAACAGATCTTCAAAGGTGCATACAAATATTGGTGGCTACTTCGACAAAGAAATCCAGGGGTTGGTTGTGGGCAGATTATTCGATTGGTAACCGGAAGGTGCGGGTTCGTTTGGCAGCCATTTTCTGTTACTTTACGATTTGGTTAACCTACATAAGACCTGTAAGTTACTATTTGTAGTCCCTCTTTTTTTTTTCCTCCTACAGGGTGTCTACTGGATGTTGATTTTCAAGTTCCAGGTTTTCTAGGTCATTAATTTATATCATTTTCTTCTTGCAAACAAACAAAAAATCTTTATCAATTAAAAGAAACATACCAAGCCCATACTATTTCTTTAAGTCATTATATAACATGAAAAAATAATATATATATGTACTAACTAAAATGTATGTTTTCGAGAGATTTCAAACAAACAAGACATGCATGATTAGAGTAGAGGATAAGAGAAAGATGAAATGTGGAAAAAAAACAGAGCACCAATCAGAAATAAGTATGGCTGATATAATAAGCTCGGGTACCCTCGGGGTCGTCACAAGATGTCTTAGAGCTACTGAGGAGCTTCTTACAGAAAAGAATTACTGCATGCCTCATTCTGGGACCTTAAATTCACAAATTCAATAAGTTTCTTCTCATTTACAAAGTGGAATTAATGAAATGAAAATTTACAGTAAAAATAACTTCAAAAAAATCCTTTTTTTTTTAGGTTTTCTAGGTCCAAAATAAAGTTTCAGGCTAATTCCAGGTATTCAAGGTTTTCCAGGTCAGTAGACACCCTGTACTATCATTGTTCAGTGTTTTCTGTTCCTAGCTTTATCTCTACAGTTACCAATATGACCTGGATACACTGCTAAATACACTTCAGTTGTCCAGAAGCACCACAAACAGACTTATCCCAGTTTTACACTCGACCTTTTAGCCAGCGCTAAGTTGAGGCCAAGTCATTTTCCAAGCAAGCGGTCGATTTTAAAACTTGGGGTTAAACCGCTACGTTTATTTACTTTTTCCAAGTCACAACTTTGCTTTAATATTCTTAAGATAAAATAAAATAATTGCTAAGTAAAGCAACAGTTTTAAATTAAAACGTATTACTTTGCTCAGCAATTATTTTATTATCTTATTTTTTTTTATATTTATTTAGTTTAATTTAAACTATACATTCTGTTCGCTACGATCCGAAATGTCCCTTTGTACTATGAACTAATTTTCACAATAATATTAATATCAGCGCTTACAGTTAGAAGGGCAAGCTTTGAGATACTGTAAGTATTTTTCTAGTACGATCCAGTAAGTATTCTGAACAATGTCCACAAAAATTCTACACACTTAAAAGTGTTTCACTTATTTCCGTCCCCTTATATTTTATTTTATTTTCGGAGGTCAGAGATAGCTCACTCGCTCATCACTATATAAAATACGAAAACACTGTGAAGTCAAATTACACCCAAAAGTAATCACGCCGCAGCTCATTCTGGCTGGGTCTCAAATAATGTACAGAATGAAAATATGCTGGCCGGCAGCCGGCCCGAAACCGCGTGCCGATCAGAAGTTGGCAACCTTGCCGACAATATTACAGGATCTCGGTGTTAAGCCACTATTGAAACTCACTTGTGAAGAACAATTTTTCTCTTCCAACTAGTTGAACAGACAATAACAAACTTAAGTTTTAAATTCGAAAGAATCGAATATTAGCCGGCCTTAGTCATAGATGCCTAAAGGACATAAATGAATTCGAATTCAGAAGTTAAATCCTGGAATACTGTGGTTAGAATGGGTTCTCTGTAACGCCCATCATACACTCCTGAAACTTTGACACCCTTCAAAATTTTATAACGCTGTGCTAAAAAGCATTCCCCTGAATTTACACTAACATTGAAAACAGTAGTCATCTCGTGACAGGGTTTCTACCTTACCATCTCAGATTTTAGTGATTTTTCGGTACATAAATGGTGCATACGAAATACCAAATATTTTAGTTTTTTAGCTAGTGGGCTAGTTTCTGCAATTTAAGTTCTTGAAATTTAAAAAAATTCGTTAAATTTTAATACGTTCTCGTACACATACACAAAAATGGCTCCATCTCTATAACTCTTGTGATAAAGAATTTATCTTGTGCTTATTTTAAAGATATTGGAAAGGGCTTTAATAAGATAGGTAACTCGATAACTATTAACAAAACTCACTCTATGGTTTACGGAACTCGCAAGTTCATCCAGGGTGTCTACAGGGTGCATGCAACAAAAAAATTGAAGAACTGTTGGGACTAGGGAACTTTCTACTGCCACAGCTGACCTCAAAAGATATGAGTTTTCTCCGTAACTCTATTTAACACATCCTGTTGTAACATTAGAAGTTCACGTTATCAAACATGCTGCAAATGTTTCAGGATATTTTTGTCTGTACATGGGAAAATGCTAACAATTACAAGGATCATGACCTAAAACCCAATTCCACCTTTTTTTTTTTTTACTTTTATGCAATGTCATCGCCGCAGTAACAAACGTTCACCACTGGATTCTATCCTGGACAAGATAAGTAAATTTTCATCACGAACACCTACCCCTCGAAGATCCCTTCTAATATTGAACGATGTCTCCCTCTTCCCAATGGTTTCTTTTCCCTCATCCGAGCTCCCTGCCCACCTTAGTTGTCGCGATTTCACTATTCTTACAACATCGGGTAAATCGTACAGTCCGTGAAGTTCTTCATTACGCAGTCTCCTCCATTCTCACAGTATATCTTTCTCAAAACTATATTTCCAAACAAATGTAATTAATGTTCATCTGCTTGGGTCGTACTCTAACTTTCGCAACGGTAACGTATTACCACCACAATAACCATTCTGTATTTTTTCAATTTAATTTTTTTCGATATTGACTGGGAGGTTAGGAGCTTGTGCACTGAATACGAACATTCATTTTTGATGCTTAGTGACTTTTTATTTCTTTCGTGAAGTTCTGGATTCGTGGAAGTGAGAGACGAAAAGTTAAAAATTAATTAATGTGCAATCTGATTGGTTCATACGTTTAGATTGACCTCCTTTTTAAGTTTTAACATAGACTTTGGTTAGTTACGTTGTAAAATCTGAAAAAATAGGTGTTATATCTCTGAAAGAGCAAGTTTTCAGTGTAACTGTGTTAAGTGTACTTATCTTATCAGCCTTTTATAATAAATTACGGATAGATACTTGGCTTTGATTACGTTTGTTCAATAACTGAAAATTCCAATTCTAAATAACTCGGGAAATATTTACGCACTTCCTTGGGCACTACATTATCATTTTTGCTACATAAACACCTAGGCTTACTGTCATGTCCTTCAACTTCAGTGAACATTGGTAACGCATGTTTTACTGGGACAGATTTAAGCCAGCGATCCATTTTTCGTACAGGCTGACACAGAGGACTGAAGTTAGCTGTGCCTTTTCTTCTTAGTTCAAGCGTCCAGTGAAAATCGAACTTCGATTTGGAACCGGAGCAGTCATATACTCAACCAACCGAGTTTGTTTACTAACTCACGGTGAAGTTTGTTGTGGCGAAGGACCTATAAAGACCCGTGAAGGATCACGACACCCTATAACAAAATTTCGAGTCATGTAAGTGTGAAATAAGAGTGAATGAGCGGAAAGTTCGAGGGCCTACTTAGATGCATCCGCAATCAGGACGACCAAATGGTGTGCGGGTTGAAAGATAATATGCATCGCGTAAATTTTATTTTTATATGGGCTAGCCTAGTAACTTTGGACTTCGGCCCGTCACGATTCGCTCCTTAGCCATTAAAATCTACACCCATGCCGGGACTCAAACCCGGGACCTTCGAGCCGATATGCATCGCGTATACCGAAAAAAAAAAACGTAACTAACAATTTCTAACCCGTCTTCGTTCACTCGACATACAGTCTGTGATTTTTGCAGCAAATTATTACACTAGTTACAGTGGTATTACATTAGTTATACATTTTGTTCTATCTCATGTTGTTGATATAATTTAGAACTCATTTCCTTTCAGAATAATATAGGCACCGTACTCTATTACATCTGCTTCTCTTATAGGGCGTGTAATCTTTTTAAGTGGAGAAAGTTACGCAAAATAACACCAATTCCCTGTTTTGGGGTTACTTTAAGAAATCCATGTGCTACAAACATTTCTTGCATGGACTGCAGGTGAAAAAACAACCCATTTTTTAGAACTATACTAAAAAAAATTTGGTCTACCGCGTCTGTGAACAAAAGTGTTTAAAGCGATACAACTCCTAGTCCATTGAAATTAGACTGAAAAAGGACAAATAAAAAAAAGGTAAAGCTATCCCTTGTGCGATACGCACGGACCGTGAACGACGCATGGGGAATGTGGAGGTAGCGCTCCAAATTTCTTGACCTTCGGTATGAAGTGAGGTGGGGTGGTCAGTCCCACGCTCGACCGCAAAAAAAAATGAAGTTTTTAAATTTTGGCTAATTACTCACTGGGGTCTAGCAAACTAAAACCGAAGAGTCTCGTCTCTACGGGGGAAGCTTCCCCCTTTACCCCAATCCTTTCCCTCTCGGTCCGGCCAGGGTTGAGTCTTACACTGCAACCTTCTGTCCGCCCCTGTCACCTTCCTAATTAACAGAGTGATACGTCGTTGGAAAGCTTATGAAAACAGATTCCAACGACATAACATTTGTGACTATTATACTCTGCTTATCATAGCAGTAGAAGAAGAAGAAAGTAAAAATGTTGAAAAATTTGTAAATTTTAGATTTTGTCGTAGGGTGGCAACGCTGCTAATGATGATAAAGTTTATTAACTTTGGTCAATTACTCATTAGGGGGTCTACTAAACCAAAACCGAAGAGTCCCCATCTCTAGGGTGGAGCTTCCTCTCTTCCCCCTGCTAAAGTTACGAAAAACGTTAATCAGGAAATGTATCATATTTCGCTTATAAAATGGTTTATTGCCATCGTTCTTTTTTTACATTGTAGGAATTCAAATTTTCTAAAAGTTATTTAATCTAGTAAAATCCCGTATCAGCATTAGTTTTGTCATCACTCAAATTATCAAGTAAAATTTTAAATTCTCATTCCTAGAATATCCTCCTTTCCTCATTTCTAGAGCTGCGATAAGAATCCAAATTTTCCACACACTATTCAACTTTGTAATAAATAAATAAATAAATAAAGACCTCCGTAGACTATGACTGGAGAGGCAGCATCCTCCCTTACCTCCTCCTATCTAGTCTGGAAGCGCGGCTTGGAAGCCCGAACTCTCGAAGACACCACAAAACGTTCCTCTGTTTGGGTCTTATTTATGCGCCGAAGCACTACCTCTGGTGAGTATACGTGCATATTTACATCCTTTCTGATGAGGCGTACTGTCTATCAAATATAAGATGTTCCCTGGGTTGGTATATTTTTGCCTGTGGTCCTTAGTTATATATATTTGAAATATATTTTTAAAAAATTGTTTTGTTGGTACTGGGTTTGATTCCCAAATATGCAGAACCACGAGTTGGGTACAGCATTTTGTGTTTGTTTTGGCCTGATTTTTGGTAAAACACTTTGTACAGCTGTTGTGCTGCGATTATTTTTATTATTTATAATAATAATAATACTCCGTTGCTATTGTTGTGTCTGTATACACAATTTGCACTTTATTTGTTGTTGGGTTGTTATAAATATTTTTCTAATAATAGTAGTGGTTTAATTGCTGCTGACATCTTCAACTGTCTATGCGCTTGGAGGGACAGGTCCTACAGTTGTTTGGTTAGTTGGATTCTGAACCACTTCGTGTGATTGACCACCACGGGATTTGAACTTGTAGCTACGAGCATAAGAGATGATCGTGATATCCACTTCAGTATCTCTAGGACATTATTGGCCATAAGTTTGTCTATTAGGAGTAATTTGATCTCGAACAAGCTTTTAAGAAGTTTGTTTTCGACGGAGATCTGATGGTATTGTATGTACCTTTGTGGCCTGGTAAAGTTCATCGAACATGGATAACGTGGAATCACGTTTTGATAATTACAGTAGGCCGGTGTGGTATGGTAGTTCTCGTTGAGCTTTCAGGGTAATACCCTCCTTATATATCTGTTTTGTTGTATATTTTCTAAAAGATCTTTGGCACTAAATTGTTGTTTTAATGGAAACTGTTTATTCTACTTCAGCACAACCGCACTAGAAAATGTGTTCCTGAAGCTCTGATAGTAAGTGTATACCCCTTATGTGCACTGACTTGGTAATCATTTCTAGAAGTCCTACCAATTTCCAGAGGGTCCGGGTGTGGTGATTGTGGGTTTCTTGGACAGCTTTCTCCCGAAAGTTGTATTCGGTTTGATTGTCTGATATAAATTGCCAGGTGCGAACCTACTTGTTTGAAAATAAGTTTTATTTTCTTATTTGAACACTTTGTTTTGTTAATCATTAGGCTCGGTGCTATGTTTGTTTACTACGCACTTGTGACGTTTAAGTGCATTTCATCAGCAGTAGCGTGATCCACGGTAGTGTCTGTTAACAGACTCTGTAATATTTAAAAAGTTGTTTCAACTGTCGGAGTAACATGAACGTTAATAATTTTGCACAACTATGACAAGACTTGGCTCACTGTAAGTGCCAAGGAGAGGATAGATGCCGTCCTATATATACAAATTGTGGATGTATATTTTGTGCTAAGTATAGCAAATTGTTCATCTTTTGTTAACATTATCAGCTTTCTGCCTCAGCGGCAAGCCTTTTGAGGTTAAGTTTAACCTTCTCAATTTTTCTATTACTCCCAACGTATGTGAGGAAAGCTGTGGTTTGGCTGAGTACCTTCGTGTTTGTAGAGAATCTGTTTCATATCTCGGCACGCCAGAGCTGTATACTGTGGACCTTGACTTTTCAACTCCGTCAGTTTGGGGCGCATTTTTTTATTTTTCAGAAAAGGATTTTGATTCCACAATTATTTATTTGGATATTAACACTATATTTTTAGAGGATAAATTAATGTGGAGGATTTTGTGTTTTGGAAGCTAAGCTTTGTTTTATCATATCAAGTTTTGAAGATAGTTTCGCTTTTTCTTAAAAAGCTATGGTACACTTTTTTTTTTTTTTTTTTTTAAACAAGCTTCATCTTTCATCTCTATGGACGCAATACGTTTGTTTCTGAAAGGGAGTCTATCGCTACTGCATTTACTCTGGATTTCCCAGTTTGTGAGGGTTCTGTGTCATAAAGGTTGTTTTACATGCATTTTGGTTCGTAGATTCCTTACTTGTTAAGTTGTGGGATCATGTAAGTTTTGCAATAGTATATTCTATTTTGGGTGTGGTCCCATTCTAAATATCGTCAATTATTTGGTTGAATGCTTGTGGACAGGGACGTATTTAGGGGTGGGACCGGGGCATCCGGACGCCCCCCAAAGTCAGAGTTACAGACAAAAATAGTATACTTTAGGCGTAATTAACTGTATTTTATAGACATTTCATGCCCAGATACAGGTTGAATCTTCCCCCGAAAGCCCACAGATCAATCCCAAAATGAAGTTCTGGATACGTACCTACTGGGTGGCTCTAATATTACCCTCCGCAAGATTCAAAGTTGGCTTTTCGATTTTGAATAATAGATACAGGACTGCGTTGCATAAGTCTCTCTTCACGGATAATGTGCCTCAGTTTTGAAGGGTTCTCGTCTCTGCCTCTGACCGGATATGAACTCGCCCTGTCTTGTTCCAGAGCCACCTCAGAACACTAACAAAATGTCTATCTTATAGTTAGCTGCTTTATCAGCGTTGGAATCTGTGTTCCATAAGCCCTCCACTGATGTATCACTCATGATCCTCTGCTAATTAGGAAGGTGACAGGGGCGGACAGAAGGTTACTGTGTAAGACTCAAATCCCTGGCTGGACCAAGAGGGAAAAGGGGAAGCTTCCCCCTAGAGATAGAGGTCCTTCGGTTTACTAGAGCCCTAATAAGTAATTGATCAAAATTTAGAAACTTTATCATTATTACAGTGTTGCCATCTTACTTCAAAATCTAAAATTTATGAATTTTTCAACATTTTACTTTCTTCTTCTACTATTACAAGCAGGGTATAATAGGCACAAACGTTAAGTCGTTGGTATCTGTTTTCCATAAGCTTTCCAACGACGTATCATTTTCATGACCTTCTGTTAATTAGGAAGGCCAAGAGGGAAAGAGTGGGGTAAAGGTGGAAGCTTCGGACTCTTCGGTTTTGGTTTGCTCGACCCCCAGTGAGTAATTGACCAAAGTTTAAAAACTTTATAAATTTTTCTTCTATTTTGTCTAATTGCAATGGTCTATTCTTGCCTGATATTGGAGAGAAACTATAAGAAGAACTCTGTTTTGATCTCGTCCTAATCGACTACACGGCTTCTAGGGACGGGCACAAGGTTTATCTTACATTTCAATTTTACTTAGGCTCTTAAAGAGTGACAAAAAACGCGAAAAAAAGAAATGTATTACAGACTTTTCTTTAGTTCACAATGGTTCGTAGTGTCCTCAAATCTTGCAACGCTAATTTTACTCATTTCCCGACGTCATATAATGATGAAATTTAACACAGGACGTAAGTCGGGTGACAATACAATATTATATTGTTACTCTAATATATTTCTATATTTTAAAAGCATATTTTATTATTTTTAATATTCTACCCTAAAATAAATACTAGCCTGCACCGACGTAGCGTTTGACTGGTTGTGGAACACTTTAATATTTGAGTCACACAACATTAGCTTAAGAAAAAGAATCCGAACACCGAAATAACTAGAAAAAAAAAAAGAAAGAAATTTAAAGACGTAATTTTCTTTAATATTCGTACTAAAACGTAAAAAAATATTTTGTCTATGTATGACTATAAAGAAAAGCATGGAGCGCGCGAAATGAAGAAAGTGACTGTATGTGAGGGCGCTTTTTTTTAGTACGAATTGGAAAAAAAAAAAAAGAAAAGTGCCTCTTTTAAAAAGTTTATTATTTTTTAAAAATCCAATTACCTATATATTTCACGACACTCACTTCGAAATAAACTTTACTAGAAAAATACGGGTTAACTTTACACGTGGTAGGTCAATTTGTAAAAATTACAGGAGAAATAAATAGAATGTTCGGAAATTTTTGAGAGGTATTTACTACGTGAAAACCAACAGAGATTGAGTCAAGGAAATATACAAACAAAATTTACTTTGTCTATTCCAGTTTTGGCTAGCTACGGAATCATACATACGTTACAGTCCTCTCATTTCCTTGTAAATATTAGAGGCACTTCTCCACACACAAATAGTGTCAGCCAGGATATTATCATTTCGTTAAATAAGTATTTGAAGTGTTCACTGTACGTAAATACGCGGAGGCAGGACAATACTAATAGCGACACATCGTGTTATGAATGCCACATAACTTGCTGCCAAAATCACATACTGTATGTCGAGAGAGCGAAAACGGGTTACAAAAACCCAGTTAGGTTTCTTTCGTTATACGCGATGCATATTATCTTTAACCCGCACACCATGTGGTCGTCCTGAACGCGGATGCATCAAAACAGACCCGCGGAATTTCCGCTTTGCACTCTTATTTCACACTTACATAACTCGAAAACTTTGTTATAGAGTGGTTGCACCAGTTTCTGGCCACTAGAGCTTTAAAGTTAATCGTTTCAATGTTCAGAAGCAGACTGCATTCCCACTGTCTGCTCAAATTTTATTGTTGGGAACTCACACATTCAACATCCATTGTCTACATCGTTAGTAGATCAAGTGCACTTATGTATCGATGAAGCTTTTAAAATTAACATACAGGTATTAGTCATTGATAAATGTACATAACTGGAAAGACGAAACATTGGTAATCACAGTAGAAACAAACTGAAATATATTTGTTGATTATGGGTTGTTGTGTGGCTAAATTACTGGTAAAGAAGTTTGGCGTAGAACCTGTACACGGTCATTATGGCTGACATTAATAATGTACGGCACCAGTTTTAGTCTACCGGAAAAAAGTTCGCAGAATGGGGTGAAGGAGACCAGTTTTCAATTTTCAACAATTCTCTCAACTTTATGGTGACAGCTGTTCTCCCCGAAGGTTCTTGGGCAAGTGAACCGATGGTAGTTTGTCATTGCTTTCATCGGATGAATGTGTAAGAAGGACGGGACCTACGGTTTAACGTAGACTCGGAAGCTTTCGTGCCTCCACCGCGGATAGAACACGGGGCCCACTGGTTACAAGACAGCGAGTCTGAACAATCATCCTCCCAAAAGGGTCTGGGTTCCCATTTAAAAGACATTTTCTATCCACTGTCTAGGATGAACGAAACAATTTTCTGTGTGAATCTTGTGCGGGTGACAAATCTGATGATTGTGATACTGAATAAGCACACGTTTAGGTGAAGTAGAACACGGCTTAAATTAGCCCTAGTATCGCCACCAGTAACTCAGGATTTTATTTTTTTACCACATTGCATGGGGCCGATATTTAGTTGTTTTTTCTTCCCCCTAATTTGCTCATGACAAAATTTACGGTGAAGTTTACTTTGACAGAACACTAATTAACCAAGAATTTTTTTTATGTATTCCATGCCTAGAACGTTATATTATTTGTGATATATCTTATCTTCCGTTACTTATAGGTTTTGAGTAAGACTGACAAGTGTGGCCAGATACTGGTACTTAGCAGCCAATTACTAGTAACACATTTTTTGCTATTTGATCCATTTATTTTCCTTACTGATTACAAATATGTATTTCTTCATTGTATACAGCGTTAATATTGTATTGACTCTCCAAGCTATACATTGACTCAAATATTTTCCTTTTTTATATCTTTTCTGTGGATTTACATAGCACCAAAGTCGGTATTTTCCTTAAGTGGCCGGAAACTTGTTGTTGTTACCTTATTTTGAGTTTCAACACTCACGCATACGTTGGAAAGATTACATTTCTCCGCTACATTTTACTGGAATACATAAAGAAAATTCTGCTTAAATGTAATTCCATTCCACGCGAAAGTGAGCCTGGACAAAAATTTTCAAAACCAATGCGTTTTTATATACATATGAAGTTCATAGATCCAAATTTATTTTCGCGCAAAGAAAAACTTATTTGTACTTAGAATTCGCGTAAAATTTTAAGTCAAAATTGTGAATTTGTAACATGTCAGCTGTGAGGAATGTTTATAATCTTGTTATTAGCAACACTGTACGGTACATTGTGCACGTTTGGCTGTAATAACTTCGTGCTGTTCAAGGTGCTTCTTTTTTCTACAAGCTGCAGTTGAAAAAGTGTCTATAGGGTAAATATCGTTTATAAGACAAACGTCAACTTGAATGTCCTGCCCGTGACAGAAAACTACTAAAAGTTATTGTAGTGAATTACTAAATTCGAGAGTGTAGTTCGTACTTAGTAGAAGTATCAATTTGCACGTCCATTTCACATCTACAAAATTTTGGACTGAGGCTACTAATATATTTCGATTTATTTTAACTAGAAAACGTGTCCTGCCCGTGACAGTGGGCATACCACGGGTGGTAAAGTTAGTGTAGATTGGTTATTCGTGATAGAAAATGATTCGCCGTGTACTACAATGACGTTTCCTAAGCATGAACATTACTTACTTAAATAGAGGCTTATCTATTACTGTTCTTTGGTTAATATGGAGCCCGGAGCCCAGTCATTCCTTACACACATGCTATCAAATTTTCGTAAGTTGTATGGTCTCTCTTTTGGGTAGTTTTACCCTCCTCTCTTATTCTTTTCCTTCCTGAGAGTTTTAGATAGGTATTATTTAGTTCCATTTCCACTCTGTATGTATCAGTCCTCTGGCTGTACCGGGTTCCGAAAAGTATGCTTATTTCCCATTTATCAAGTGCATGTGGTACTCTCTCAGTTCTAGGAGCCCTGTAGTCATGTGGGTCACAAATGAGATTGGGCTCTCTCTTTCATAATGTTCGGAAATGTTTTTATCTATTATTGTTAATAATGTTATCTTTTAATTTGTTATTAAGAGAACTCATTCGGTTCCCTGTCTATTGTTTCTCAATATACGAGGTGTATTCAAGTTATAACACTTCCTATTTTTTTTTTTAGGTCTGGTAACAGAGATGGCAGCACCATGCGGAACACAGAACTCTAGCGGGAGCGGCAAGAGTGATTACTGTTTTGGATACTTACGATACTCGTAAAATGGCGACGTTTTCATTACAAGAACAGCGTGTAATCATTCGTTTTCTCCATTTGCGTGGTGTGACACCGCTCGAAATTCATCGGCATGTGGTGATGGTGTCATGGATGTGTCTAATATGCGTTCGTGGGTGCGACAGTTCAAAGAAGGCAGAACGTCGTGCAACAACAAACCAAGATAATCTCGACCTCGCAAAAGCCGGTCTGACGACATGATCAAACGAGTGGAAAAAGTTCTGTTGGAGGATCGCCGAATGAGTGTGGAACAAATTGCCTCCAAAGTTAGCATTTCCGTGGGATCTGTGGACACAATCCTGCACGAAGACCTGAAAATACGAAAAGTTTCCTCCAAGTGGGTGCCACGAATGCTGACGGATGAACACAAGGCTGCGCCTGTGGCATGTTGTCAGGCAATGCTGACGCGTGATGAAGCCCAGAATGGAGAAAACGAATGATTACACGCTGTTCTTGTAATGAAAACGTCGCCATTTTACGAGTATCGTAAGTGTCCAAAACAGTCATCACTCGCGCCGCTGCCGCTCGAGTTGTATGTGCCATACGGTGCTGTCATTTCTGTCACCCATTGCCAACGAATGCTTGTGTGTATAAAAAACAAAAACAGCACGTTTCTATGTTACCAGACATGAAAAAAAAAAAGAGGAAGTGTTATAACTTGAATGCACAAAGTAATTTTCCCCTTCAGAGGGACCCCAAAAACTGGGTAATATTTGGAAGGTTCTGGGTTTGTTCTATTTCCTTGGTTATTATTATTTCGTTTACATTCCCGTATGGCTGCTTTTACATTGTCATTTTGGCCTCTGGTTATGTAGGCCTGTATATATTGTTCAAGCAGTGATTGTGTTGTTGTTATTATAACTTATTAATAATTATTATTTTTGTAATGTTGATAAAAGTGTATGTTCTTTCTGTTTTGGTAATTTGATTTCGGTCAATCGTCCTGTATTGTTATGATATGACGTTCCTTTCTGTAAGGCGGTCTTGGTGGTCATGTCGTGTGTTTTTATTATTCATCTGTAATGTCACCAGTGGTAACAGTGTTAGTGCTATTCTTTTAGAATGGCCTATGATACCCTCTTTAACCTGTTTAAGGTTCACCTTCCCGGAACGGGGGGTTCCTTTCTTCTGGTTTCTTATTGTTTCAGGACTGTTGAAGATGTGTCTGATGTACATTTCGATCAAATAATCTGTGAGTTACCACTTACCAGCACCTATCTTATATACTGTAAGACACAGCGTTTTTGTACGAATTTCCCTACAAGGTAAATGAGCAAGCATAAATAAGTTTCGTAAATTGTAGATGAGAAATAAGTATACTGCATACTATTATTTTTGTGTAATAAAAGCGAGCATAAAGTAAAATAACTTAGAATCATTTGGGTACAATGCTAAAATAGGACAGCAGAAATCATTCTTATTGAAATTTTGTGTGTTGATTCACATGGTGTCCTGCCCGTGACACAGTAAAGTTTAGTTTTTTTTATTAATGCAAATGTTTGTCATATTTCTCTCATATGGAATTTGTTGGAAAATGTCATCATTTATACATTTCCGTTGAGATAAATACATTTTGAGCTAAGAATTCACAGAGTTTTGTGACATTCAATTGGTGCGTCGAAAGTCACTTCTCCTTTTTGTCCCCGGCCTTGACAGAAGTTTTGGAATTCATATTTTCTACTCTAAACATATAAAAATACTCAAAATCACCAGCTACATATGCTCCTAAGTCTGTACTGCTTATATATAATATATTCGCAAAATTTATCTTGTACTTTTAGAAATAAACAACTTCAAGGAAAAAAAATGTAATGTAAATGTCCTGCCCGTGACGATGGCATGGCCCAGTAGTGAAATATAAAGGAGTGTCAACTACTCATTGCTGGCCATCGCTATTTATGTGCAGAAGTATCAGAGAGAATTATTTAGAAAATTTCTTGTATACAGCGTACATATGATTTAACAGCTGGTGGGCGCTTAAGTGTTGTAGTTATGTGTATACAGAGGTGTCTGTGGTAAATCTCTACACAGAAATGAAAGGAAAGAGAACATATGGCTGGACAGCTGACGAAGATTAGAGCAAATAAATCAAAATTTATACTAAACCAATAGCCTAGTAGCATAGAGTTGGTTGCCCATATCTAAAGTTTATCCGACAATAGTCTTGCACCCACTGTGTTACTTTCTAGAATCATAATAGTTTGATTTCACATAAAAGAAATGCAACATTACCCCTCCCCTTGTACACTGGGTATAAGGTGCTTTGAAATTCCTTAGAGTACGGCTCGTAAAATATAATCAAATTGTTTCTTAAAATGGGTTTGACAAAACATGTACGTATATCCGTCTCATGGGGTTTACACTTCCTGTTAAGCATGTTGATGTTTTATTGACAATAAAATGAAACAAAGTGCTTACTGCTATAATAACGGCTTTAACACACACTTATCAAAAAACAATTAAATCTCACCCTTACTCTCTACAAATAGCACTGAAGATTTGCATCTGTAGCCGCCTGGTAATTAAACATGAGCGAAGTAAACAATAAAAAACACTTACGATGCTGTATACATCACCACTATCACATAAATTATCTAAATCAGCACTTAATAGCAAAGTTAACAATACACATGCGACTTGTTTTACCTGCAACGTATTAAGTAGATATTTTCATCCCTTCGTCTCCGCCTTGTCTTAATTTTTCTTATCGTTTAGCATTTATCGAAGGAAAGAAATGAAAGGCGCTATGAGAAATTTCGCATCCATTACATTCGCATAGACAGACTACGCAACGCAAATACCTTATTTTAATAATAGAAACTTAGAAACTATTGATTCACATATATCTTTTACATATTGGATCGTTAGGTCCAGTGTATAAAAAATTAACGCAGCAGCGTTATGTAATACTTAACGTAACCCTACTTAAGTACATGCTTAACAATAGCGTTGACAGAGTATCTCAAGGGAGGGGATATTTAAAAAAATCACATCCTTGGCAGCTATGCAATGCAGCACAATGACGATATCTTTCGAGGCTGCTTTCTGAAATTTTAGACCAGCACGACAGGGAAAATATTAGAGATATGAATAGATTATAATCTTGTAGTTTGCTTAGTACAGTTATTCATTCCTGATATAAAATAAGTCACATTTGCAGGGCCGAATTTATTAGCCTTGGAGCCCTAGGCGCATGAAGGACAACGCCCTCTCCCTTTCCTTAATATTTTTCTCAGGTTCCAAGGCACTGAAACTAGAAAAGGAAGTGGAAGGAGCCAATTGCGTAAGTAAACAAATTTCTCGTAATGCCATTGAACGTAATTTTGAATACGTTGATAGGATTATGAGGATAATTCATGGTTGTCAATATTATATGGATATCCAGGGGATGTCCCGCCGGGATATTTGCGACGTCCATGCGACATCCCACGATATTCACAGGATGTCCTATACGTGTTGACCAGATGACCGAATGTCCGCTTTATGGATATCCCATGGGATATCCTAGAAAATAATTCTGCAATGAGTTTCGACGTAACATTTTATTTACCGTCTTCAGAACACATAAAAGACATTTGTAGGAAAACTGACCTCAGCGTACCATCTTCGTTGACATTAGATCCGTGGTGTGATGTACTGACAACACTTTACTCATAAAAAAAGGCAGCACTTGATAACAATCTAAGAATTACGTACTATACCTAAAGCTCCAGATGGTAAGGTACTGCGGAACAATGCAGAAACTAGTTGCGGATTCAAAATTCGTAATGACTGATAACCGGTAAATTCGGTGAACTGAATGTTACAAGTAATGTCATAGAGTAGAAGCACTTGTACTTGTAGCAGTGCACCGGAACTGGTAGCCCAATAACCACAATTTCAGTAGTAATTTTACACAAGAAGTTGGAAACATAATATAATTTAATCCATCTTAACAAGAGAAAAACAATAATCTAACCGGACGTTTCCAAGTCATACGCTAACCTAATCGGCTGTAATGGGTGCATAAATAATAGACCGGGTGACCGAGCGGTCTGCGGCGGTAGGCCATCTGCTCGAAGGTACCGGGTTCGAGTCCCGGCAGGGGCATGGGTGTGGATTTTAACAGCTAAAGGCGAATCGTGACGGGCCGAAGTCCAAAGTTACTAGATTGACCCATATTAAAAATATGGTTTTTTTTTTTTTTTTTTTACGGTTGCATAAATAACGTTCGGGACAAAACAATTTGCCATAAATCGGAGACAAAGTGAACGTAAATATCACGGTCGTGCAATTTGATTGTCGCGTAAATGGAATAGCAACGTATAACAGCCTGTGTCAGCAGCAAGACTAAGTAATAATGAAAATATCTAACCTGACTTCTCTATCCTGTCAGAGACTATCTAACTGGCTGTAATGGGTGCATGGAAAGGTAAAATAAATTGTTCATATTCATGGCAAAATAAATAGTTTTACATAAACGTAGACAAGGCTAACGAAAATATTGGGTTTGTGCAATACATGTAATAGTAAAGTGTCGAAAGTAGAAAAAAACAAATTAGAATGCATTGTGTGCGTAGTGTATTCATTTGCAGATTAAGGTTTATGAACAAACAAATAACGTGAGTTTCACAATTCTGAAGCCCAGTTGCAGTATCTGCACTCCGAAAACTCGCACAGGTAAGGGTAGGTATTTATTACTCATTGTAGGTTAAGTTAAAATAATTAGGCCCAGGTGGTTTTTCATTATGGAGTAGCAAACAAATTTACTACTTGCACAACGTGAGAAACAAAACATGCCAACAGCTATTTGAAATGTGCGTAATGTTTTCTTAAATTTATTTATGGCTTTTATTCATCTCAGGCTCAACCCGGGAGGTGTTGCAAGGTATTCAGCAAGAGCGTGTTTGTAGGTACCAGCCCGGCGTTTGCCTGGTGTGACTGACGGGAAACCCCTGAAAAAAAAAACATCTTGCAGTAGGATAGTTGGCCGGTGGGCGCGAACCTACGACCTTCCGAATGCGAATTGTATGGTGGTTCGTAATAATCACATTGTGGGATATTTCGAACTTAGCCAATTTCTCACCGATTACCTACACATTGACTTTTACAACCTTCTTGTTCATCGGCAGTCACAATCGAAACGTTCTTCGTGCATTAGCTTAGGGTGGACCAGTTGTCTACACTCTTGCACTGCAGGTGCATGTTAAATGACTAAAAAGTATTAAATTTTCCTTTCTGAATATCTTCTCTTAAGTTTCCATCACCTACTGAAATATCGATCTACCATCATCCATTCGGCCTGAGACAAAGATACCTAACCACCTTAAACTAAAAGCACATTCAGATTTGATTTTTTTATACTACGCAATTCAGCAAACGTGTACACACACACACCGTCAAAAATACTGGGCGCTGCAGGTGTCTTGACCTTCCCGTGTAGGCTGCAAAAACAAAAATTTCTCACTTTTACTTGAAGTTATTCCCCCCTCATTTAATGTGAAGTCAGCATGAAGCATGTTCATCACAGAGGCATAAGGTATTGACACTTACAACTTGCGCTCTCTTACGTGAAATTAATAAATACACAATATCCTAGCTATTTTAAAACATCTGCATGCACTTAACAATATGAACTGACACATGCTTGCTTCCTCTAAACTATGAGCAGTAACTCAATTATGCTAGTTCGAAGTAATGGTGCAATAACCGTCTAGTACAAACAGGCACTAAACAGTTGCCAAACCCGAAGCGTGCTTGTGTGGAACAATTACTATTTGCGAGCGTTACATATTACATCAGGATATTATCAGGATATTGCAATACGACCACATTCGGAATCATCCTGCCGGGATATCCCAGAATATCCCTCTACTCACAAAGCTGGGATTATCCAGGTAGGATTTCCTACGGATATCCTGGGTATGTCCCAATATCCCGTGCGACATTGTGATATCAATGGGACCTATTCAGAACGTCCCATGGATGTCGGATGCTATTAGGGTTCCTCCCTTCCTCGTCCTTTCCATGCTTTTGCCATATTATAATAATAGTAATAAACAGATAATAATTATTTAACTTTGTTAATATAGCTATTTGCAAAATACAGCTCAATAATATTATTAATAACAAAATGATAGCATAAATATCAGTGGCGGTCGTTGGTTGTTTCCACTGGGTGTTGCACTCAGGCCCGCCGCAAGCCATAATGAATACGGGACCACGAAAATTTTAGGGAAGGGCTTGGGCTTACAAAACATACATAAAATTAAATATTTGTACTGGGGCAAGGAAAATTTACGGTTACGGATGGACACGACCGAGTTCGACTCATGTTTCCGTTAAACTCGACTCGACTTGTAAGAGAAATCTTTCAAATCGACTCGGTAAATATTGTCCAACTCGACTTGAAACTCGCATCAAAATTCACTTGAGTTTCGAGTCAAGTCGAGCTAAAGCGAGCCAAATCCTACAGTATTAATGTCTCTATACTCTTTTTGGGATTGTCAAAATTTCCGGGGAACCAGATGACAAATTATCCGGTATCCATTTAACCATCCGGATTTTCATCCGTCATCCAAATTTTTCCCGTTATTCGGATATTAGCCGACATCCGAAAATTATCTGCTATCCGTCCGAATATTACATGCCATCCCCATATAGTCCAGTCATTAGGTACTTTTTGGGTGCAAAAGGTTGAGGAGTTTTCAAATCTGGCACGATTGTACACTTAAGAGCCCTAACTAGAATGTTAAACTTGTAATCTTGGGTTGTGGGACAGCTGCTCTCGCCGCCATCTTATTTTTTAATTGAAAATTTGAGAGGATTCACAATGTAAATTTCTACAAAGTTACTTATTAAAAAATTTTGAAACTGTCGCCATTTTGAATAAAAAATATATATAAAGAACAGTAGAACACCCAGGCCTAACCACTGGAGCTAAATAAAAGAAATTTGGCATAAATATTTACCATGAAAAGTAGGCCTAGGTTACGAGAAAATTACGATTTTTTTAAAAAATCGCCATATTGAATCCAATATGGCCAACAAATTTATATGTCGAAATATGCCCAGGCCGAACCGCTGGAGCTAGAGAAACCAAACTCGGCATGAAAGTTTGTCATCAAGTGTAGTTTACCATAGAATTTTGAAATTTGAAAAGGCTCACCATATTGGACCCAGTATGGCCGAGAAACATGTATATCTAATGGTAAGTCTACATTAGGCCTTGTTGATCAACATGTTTGTGCGCGCGAGGGTTATCTAAACACGGTGACAATTTATATAAACGTCACGCAAAAAATTGTACAAAGTCAGTGCACATTTTTGTGCAGTAAACCAAAATAAACAATTTCATTCTTGTTAGGAAGTTTGAAGACAAGGAGAATACATACGCATCGTTACTTGTTAAGCAAATTAATTTATTGAAGATTGTCACGGTCTTTAGATAATCCTCGCGCGCACAAACATGTTGATCAACAAGGCCTAATGTAGACGTACCCTAAGATATGCACAAATATTTTAATCGGCTCTATTAGATTTAAGATGTCGACTTTTTTTAAATTTCGTAATTTTCTCGTAACCTACTCTTGATGGTACACATTTATGCCAAATTTTGTTTCTCTATCTCCAGTGGTTCGGGCTGGGTCTATATATAATTTGTCCGCCATATTGGATTGAAGATGACGATTTTCTCCAAATTTTGTAATTTTCCCGTTATCTACTCTTGATGATACACTAGAGGCGGCGTTTGGGGGTGGCAACTGGGGCAACCGCCCCAGGCCCCGCGCTTAGGGAGGCCCCGCGTTCCGAGTTGATATTTTTCTTACTCATTGATATAAAAGTTGATTTGTAAAAAAAAGTTTACAAATAAACTAGTTTGTATAGTTTCCATGCGAAATATAATGTGAAATGGAAATGAATAAAGAAGCACTTGTAATTAGCAATGCAGTTTTTAAAATATATTGTACTTTCTTTAAATAAATTATGTCGGATTTTTTTTTTCATAAGAAACCGTTGTTCATTAAAAAAGAGAATATTTAGTAATAAATTTAGGGTTAGGAATGAAAGGAAGAAGTGAGAGGAAGCATTTAGGGGGAAGTTGCTTACTGCTTTATCGGCTTTAGATGTAACATTTCGGCGCTCAGTGATTTTTACTTGTACTTTGGCCCGGCGGGGTCATTATTGCCCTAACGTCGCCTCTGATGATACATCAGAATATTTCGTTTGACTAGCTTCAGTTGTTTGGACTGGGCATACTTTACATATATATAGATGTTTTCCCCAATTTTTGATTCAAAATGGCGACATTTTTCAACATTTTTATATAAGTAACTTTGTAGAAAATTTCATTGCAAATCCACTCCAATTTTCAATTTAAAATAAATTATGTAAAACCTACAGGAATAGAGATCTATGCTAAAAACTGCCTTTTAGCAGCCATTTTTCACGATGGCGGCGTGAGCGGCGATTCCTCAGGCCACAATTTTAGCCTTATAGTTAGGGCCCCCAAGTGTACACTTCTGTCAAATTTTAAAAATTACTTAACCTTTTGCACCAAAATATTTTTTTTTTGTTTCTAATTACTGCCAATCCGTCATCCAATGAGTAGTTATCCATCCTATATGAAGATAAGTTTCTATCCAGATTTGGCCATCTCTTGTCTTCCCGTTTGGCCAATTTCGTTTCACCTAATGAGGAATTTCGTAATTTTGTAATTTCCTTTGTTACTGGCAATACTAATATAAATGAAAACACTTAATGGTCACCAAAACCAACACTAATAATAATAGGGGTCTATTACCGTTGGTCTTGTTGTCCATTAAATGTTTTCGTTTATATTAGCATTGCCAGAAACATACTATTACGATTCCCATCTCACCTTTTGGCACAAAGCTACATAAAACAAGTAGAATTCTTTGAAAGTTATTAACGGTAGCCATTTTGAAAGTTTATTGTTGGTTCATGCTGATGTTCACAATTAACCGAGATATTGCAAATACGCATTTATATACGAAGTTTCATTTCGATCGGTTTATAATTGGAAAAGTTACGATTTTTTTAGATGTTTGAACGGCCGCCATTTTGTTATTATGTGATGGGTAGCTGTGATTTTCACACTCGACTAATATAAACTAAATGCTCATTTTTAGGCCAAATTTGGTTCCGATCGGTTAATAATTGTGGAAATTATGAATTTTTTAAAAGTTCTGCAGTCGCCATTTTGAAATTTTTCATCCGATTATTCTGACTAACGAACTCATCCAAGATATTTATACAGCCAATTTTTGTTCGAAATTTGGTTTCAATCCGTTGAAAATTACGGCAGTTATCTCGTTCAGAAGAAACGGCATATTGGATGTTCTGCGGAGCCCTAATTTCGGGTAGTGTCCCAATTCCGGGTAGTCAGTTATGCCAGTTGGATTGTGCTACCATCTGCATGGGTTGTTGCTAATATGCGGAAAAGAAGGCGCCTAGTCGCCATTGTGAGTTTTTTTCCTTCGTGTGTAGGAATATTGTCTCACAATCAGTCAAATGAGTGTGATATTCGCTGCAAAAAAATTTTTTTTTGAATA
Source organism: Lepisma saccharinum (assembly GCA_022664845.1). Classification (NCBI taxonomy): domain Eukaryota; kingdom Metazoa; phylum Arthropoda; class Insecta; order Zygentoma; family Lepismatidae; genus Lepisma; species Lepisma saccharinum. The sequence continues at coordinate 63,934 of JAGDQP010007238.1, forward strand.
CACCAGTGTTGAGGGTATTTTCTCAGTGAAAATAAAATGTAATGAAAAGTCGAAAGTTAATAAACTAGTTTGGAGTATGCTTTTATATATGTAAGTCTTTTGGACGGAACAAAGAGGTCAGTTGAATACAGCATGCCTTAAGAAAAAACGAAGTGGTGGGTCTTAATTTCGGGTAGTAAGGTGTTTCCAAATTTCAGGTACCTATGTCAGGCAGCTATGGTCAACATTCAGGTCCACCGACATTTGGATTGAATGTACTAAATGTTTCCGTTGGGCGCATGAACTTTGTGCTGGTATTGAGAAGCATATGTGGCGTACTTTCAAGTGCGATCTTTGCATCGGTTAAAGCTAAATCACCTGAGTGAACAAAAGATTATACAACTCTACAATGATAGCATTCAGCATGCTTCTGTGTTAATTGCTATTTTTGTATATGGGTAAATAAACTAGACGCAAAGTTCAGGCTGTATTTTCATCATTTGCCATACTTATTCCCAACCCGAACTTAGAAACCCTCTACACCCGAAATTAGGAACCCATTTTCTGTAAGGTAAAAATTGAACATTTTGAGAATTCACTCTGTATCTTTTTCCAGCATTAATTTATTGCTACGCAGACTTAGGTATTAATAATTTATGTAATGTGGAATCTACATTATAAAATTTAACAATTTTAGTCTGTCTATTTCGACACAATTTCAGAGTTACAAAAGGTACCCGATAATAGGGCACTTTCCCATATAAATAAATCACAGCCAAATTCGACCCACTACTGGATAAGGGGAAAGGCCTACTGCTCCCACGTCGACCACCAGTATCTTTACGTAGAGCTAGGGTTGGTAGGTTTTCAAATGTTAATACGGGACAGGTCATGACAATAAACTCAAGGAAATTTCATCATTCTGATGGCTATGCAATTCTCGCAACACCAAGAAGAAGAAAAAAAAAATTGGTTAACACTCAGATCGAGATTTAAGCATATAAATTAGGAGAATTATCAAACGGCTACCATTTACTTTCTTTTTTTTACAATAAAACGGAATATTTTACTTCACTTTTAGCATCAGAGTAATGCTGCATCTCCCTTAATCAAGTCCTGACAAACTATGATCAAAATTAAGTAAAACTTGAATTTCTGATTATCATAGTTGCTTAGCATTTATTCCCATTATATCTCGATTGGTTTCTAAGAATTAATCAAACTCTAAGCAAATACTTTTGAACCAGGAAGGCGCAGAACAAAGATATCAACATCAGTATATTTGGTGCAGCATCTAAATTAACTTTAGAGAAAAAGAAAATCGCCCATTTTGAGTTCACATCATATATTTAATTACTGGATTACGTTATAAAATTACTTTAGTGATGCTGATGGAAGCAAGTAACGCAGCCAGTTAAGGAAGTCAAATTTGACAGCATCGGCGGAAGAAAGATGTTTTAGTACGGGAAAATAGGCCTCCCGTATGCGGTTGTAACGGGACACCTGGCAACCCTATGTAGAGCTCAAGAGTTGCGCGTACATATACATGCTCTCTCTCTCTCTCTCACTCACTCACTCACCTCTCCCCACACATACACACTATCTCTCTCTTTCTCTCTCTCTCTCTCACACACACATACACACACAGACACCCAGAGAGAGAGAGAAACTGCGGGTAAATGAAGTTAACTAGCAGACGACTTTCTGCAGCCTGGGAGAAGGTCATGTCGCTTGCGCGCCACAAATGCCACCTTTTGAAGAATGGAAAGCTAAGGAGGAGAGATAAGAGAAATGAGTAGAAACGTTCGGCTTGCTTTTGGCGTGCAACTTCCCACTACCTGTGGCAATTGGTATATGAAGTGTCAGTCCAACATCTAATGGAGGGGAAGTCTAAGTAGCGAGATAGACTTTAAAAGAGGTGCAGACCAATTACAATACGAAGATTAAACTGTGAACTTGTAAAGTATCTTTTTTTTCTCTTCCTAAAAGGAAACTATGGCTTTTTTTTAATACCGAGGTTGTTATATTGTAAAATGTAATATTTATTCAACACAATTACGAATTGTGTTAATTCAATGTTTTATGGTCAAAGTATTAGAAAGATACAAAGAGCTTGTCAGTGTTGACATTGTTTGTCAACTAAAAATCGACATATTGGTTTCAGAGGCTAGTAATAAAAATCGATGTCTTGGATTATATAAAACAGGCTATCATATGATTTGATCGTATAAAATAAAAGTTGGAATTTGGGTTCAGATATCACAATACTTGTCTAAGCTATTTTTATTATTGCTTTTGGAATTATAATCCGTTATATGGAAGAAATATCTCAAGGTAAAGTTTTTTTTAACAGATATTACGTTCAATGGAATTGGTTTTCATCAGATTACTTATTATGTATTACAAATCGAAATACTTGTGATGATCACTGATATTCCAATATCCATGAAATTTCAATATAGAAACTATGACCAGCATCATTATGATTGATTAACTGGAAATAAATATCTTAGTTCTCAGATACTAGATTATGCTGTTTTCTTATGTTTTTCTTTTATGCTTATGCTTTTACTCTTATGCTTTTCCTTTTCCTGCTAGCCTTTATCATCTGACATAAGTTACAGCACACTTCCTTGAATTAAGTTTTAAGTATCGGAAAAAATCTTTATTAATTATATGTATGGCGTTCTGTCAAACATACTTAAAAATCTATTTCTTCACTCGAAAAGTTATACGGTATTTTGGGATCGTCCATATCCCAGGCTAGAGATACATATCTGTAAACAGAGCCAGGAAGATTTTTGCAGAGAAGGGGAAATCCCAACCATCCCCGCTACAAATCGAACAGTGGACGCATATAAACAGCACAACCCACAATTTAACCACACGTTATTACATGCCCACTTACCCTTTGGCTATTTTGTCCGACGATAACAACAGAAGATTGTCGAAAAGCTTAGCAAGATTTACAAGAGTTTGATACATTTAGGAGCACAAAATTGGGTAACTTTACGTTTACATAACGCTGTACGTTAAACCATGCTTTTATTTTGAGTGATATCCAGTTCAGTGATACCATTAGTGAGTGTAAGGCGGTGTTCTTTAGACCTCAGCTGCTGTATTCAGTGTCGTTGTGTAATGAATGTTGTCGGGTCTTCTGCAAACGTGTTCCCAGGCTAGTGCGTTTCTTTTAATGGACGTAATTTTGTTGTTTGGATTTTCCCTGAATATTATGTACAACATGACAACAAGGTATTTAAGAAGGAAATGCGAAGGGCAATGGACGATGAATTCGACCGAGATGTCGATTTTGGAGACCAATCTGACTAAGATTTACAGGAATAGGTTCCTGAGGGTGATGTTAAGTTGTTACAAAATATTCCCTTTTGGCGGCTTTTCCCCATACTTCTACGAATGGTATCCTCTAGAACATTATACGAATATATTATATGGTTCACGTCGCATGCGAGGGGTCATTCATTGCTTTAGATGATTTTTTTTCAAATTCGCACCAAAATATAGAGGAATGCTTTGGATCTAAAGCGAAAATCCCGTTTGGAAGTACCCGTTTGGAAATTACATACGAAACCAGAAAATCGTCTTTTTTTAAAAAAATAATAAATGAATCGACTTTAGCCCCATCTTCGTTTACAAAGTTATATCAAAATTTGTTTTAAATGTTATTCCTTGGACTATTAGAATTACAAAACGAGCCATCTTGTTCAGCGACAATTTTTAAACAATTACAGTTCTGGGTGTAAAAGTCGGCGAAACTTCCAAAATGTTACCATACGAAAAAATCTGATTTTCAAGAGCATCTACTGGAGTTTTGACGGGCATAGGATTGATTTTTATCATTAAAAAAAAATATTTTCCTACTGAATGGGCCTTCCCTTACAGCCTATTCTATGGACTGAACACACAGATGTGATGCAACTCCATGAAAATAATTCTGAGGAACGACCCTCGACACGCAGAATTTCTTTGAAAGAGATGGGAAAAGCAACTGCCTAGGCACCATCCAAGTATTCTCACCTGGTGAAACTAAGAAACAACACGGATAAATTCTGTCAGGATTACTGACAAAACTAGGAATTGGCATTACTCCCCACTGCCGATCCGAACTTCGTGACGTAGCCACTGCATCAGAAAATGGATGCTGATGCTTTCTTCCAGGGTAAGTAATACTTTCGTGCTGTGTCTGTTCACATCAAAAGTAATATTAAGTGTATTCTAATGAATTCATCAATAATACAATTAAAATATTTGGAATCAATCGGAATATACGTAGAATGAAAGTGAAAAGAAATGGAGGAACAACAATGAAGGAACGTTACTACTCGATGATTTCAGTTTCCAAAAATATCTACTTTCGATCATACATCTTG
>JAGDQP010007239.1:0-21050 GCA_022664845.1 Lepisma saccharinum
TGGTGATTTCAAGATTATAGGTTTGTAGATGGGTCTTCAAGTAGGATATACCAAGATTCCCTGTTTCGTTCGCCTCTGGAATAGCAGGGACCGTGCTTCCCACTACGTCACCAAGGTCTGGTAACAGGCCGGGTATTCCGTTGGTTCCCATAATGTGAAATGTGACCCACTGGTGGATCCCACCAAAGTTCTTCTGCCACCACTTCACTTAAAATTAGGAATCGTCAAGCAGTTTGTCAAGAAACTTGATCCGGAGTCGGCGGCATTTTCATTTTACTGTCGGCAGCCAAAGTGAAGTCCGGAGAGTTTACAAGTCCATATATGAGGAAAATGGTTTTGTCAGATGAATTTTCCTTCTTACTGACCACGACAGAGAAAGCAGCTTGACTGTCATGTGTCGCAGTGATACAAGGTTTTCTGGGAAATCCCACAGCTCCGAACTACGAGCAGCTAATGCAGAATTTAATTGATGCCTAATGCAAAATGGATTGCGGCATGTCCATCAAGTTACACATGCTGCATTCTGATTTGAATATTTTCAAAGATGACTTGGGGGCCTTTTCGGGGCAACAGGAAAAGAGATTTCATCAAGACATTTCCAAATTTGAACGACGTTATCAGGGACAATACAATGAAAGTATGATGGCGGTTGATCATGGACAGTGGCGAACTCATGGTGCGTTAAAGCAGAAAAAATGCTCATTTTCCAACATCTTCCCAAACTTTACGTTTCTACAGAGCAAAGGGTATGTTTGTAACCATTCACATGTGTCTTATACTAATTTCTATATCTGATTTTGTTATTACATATTGTTAAGCTACATTAATGTAATGCATATCCTGTATATACACGCTACGGCTAATTTTATATCAAATTTTCAAAATATCTCTCATAAAACCAAAATCTCGGACCAATGGTTTGGTTTCTGTGTAATGTCTCGTCAGTGTGAAATAGAACATTCATATTATAACCCAAGGACAAGAAAAAAGAAATGTATTACATAGTGTAATCTATAAAAATGGATAAACAGGCACAGAATCATTCGCCATTTTATTTTATTTATTTATTGCTAACCAGGTTAGCACATTGCTTTAATATATTACCACTAGATCGAACATTGGCATCACTGAAGCACTCCCAAATTGATAGTTGCGTTTTCCGCCATATTTGGGGAAGGATACCGTCTGCTAGTGATCTGTTTCCCAACGGTAGGTACAAGGTTTCCCAAGTTTCTGTACCACAGCCTTTGGGAAGATTTTTATTTATCAGTTCTTCCCGCAGGGCTGGGCAGCCATATTGCAACTCATTGGAAACATTTGCGGTAGGAATAGGCCACTCCCGCTTATCTTGAACGATAAGTAACAGCGAGAGCACTCAACGCAGCAGCTGCAGTTTGGTCTTGTGGTCAAGACGTCGGAAAGCTAATCCAAAGGTCCCGGGTTAAAACCCTGGCGTCGAGTTTTAACATACTATTTTTAAAAAGAAAATTAACGTTTTTTCGTTTTTTATGTAAATACACAAAAGGACATTTAAGTTGTGATTTATAATTTTGAAGGAGGCCACTAAAAACTAGGATGTATATAAACCCACCAGGGCAGGATGCACACCGAGCGATAGCGAGGTGTACAACGGGTGGAGGGTGCGTCCGAAGCGAGCGAAGCCCCCGGGTAGGGGTGGGCATACGCAAAAGTACTGTTTACTCAAAAATTCTGTTTACGCAAAAGTTCTGTGCCGTACCGGATGTGTTTCCAAGTGTGCTCCGGAAGTTACCAAAATGGCTGCCCAGCCCTACGAGTCGAGCTGAAAAAAAAAATCTTTCCAGCAGCCTTAGGGCTGATGAGAAAAAAGTATTGTGTGTAAAGAAAACTAAACATTTATTTTTGTCTCTTTTAACCAAGCGCCTAACATCACGTAGCGACGAACGGGTGAAAATACTCCCAAAATTGAACGTTGCATATGTGGGGTAAGAAAGCGTAAAGGTAGTGATCATTAACATGGAAGCTTATTGGAAATTTTCGTTAGTGGAAAAAAGAACACTGATGGAGATGTATTTTCATTGATAAGTTGTAGGCCAGATTGAAACAATGTAATTCAGCCTGTCAGTCACAAGATACTACAGGGCCTTTCTCATGTAGAATTAAATGGAATTGAACTGTCTTTGTTTTTTAGGGATCTCAGGTTCAGGCCGATAGGGTGGGAGAGAATGTTGGAGTGTGTTTGTGTGTGTGACAGAGAGAGAGACAGTAGGGATGTTAAAAATATAAAATGTACCACCGTGTAGGGCCTACGAGACCTCAAAACAAGATTTTTTTTTTTTTTTAAGAAATTTTGAAGTCAGATGCTGTAGTTGTTTCGAGTTAGAGGCGTGCAAAGAGAGCACTGAATCGTCACAAATGACATCTCCAAAAATGTCAGTCCTGTCGGTTTGCCAAATCAGAATTGAATTGTCTAATTGTTTCGTATGATGTCTTTTTCCCAAATTTTTATCATATCTTTTGGCCACGGGAAAATTAATAGATTGTTGGTGGGGGAAGATTCTCCAATAATCTACGTTTTCACACCTTGCGTTCATGGCATAGTTTTGTAGGTAGTGTCCCGGCACTTGCGTAAAGTGACAAAGGAAAAAGCTGGAAAATCTCAGTTATGATAGGCAGTCGCAAAGATCGTTTCCAGGATCCTCTTTTTGTTAAGCCAACGCTCTACCAACTGAGCCACGGCGCTCGGCAATTAGTTAGAGTTACAAGTCCTGTTAGTTAAATCAATTCTGTGGCACCGTGCACGTAACCCTAACCCTCATCTTAAAAAAAGAAACAAATGCAAAAGTTTTAATTTATTTGACTGCTAGTTGCGAAAGAATAAAGTTGTTCGATGCAGAAATATTTATTGTGGGAGTGGAGAAGAATGAGTGTTTGTCGAAAATAAGCAGCAGCGACCAGTAACGTAATAGGAATTTCTCAAGGGAGGTGATCTCAAGAAAATCGTATCATCGACAGTTATGCAACCCAACACAACATACCAAAATAACTTTCGGAGCTTCTTTGTGTAATTTTAGTCCAGCACTTAATCGTAATCAGCAAAGTGTAACTGGATTTAAAAGCATGTTTTTCATTAGAAACTATAATTTTAGATAATTTAGAAAAAAGTACTATGTGTCGATATTTTTCTCACTTCATTTGATCACCTTTTTTTGTATATCGGTTTAATGAGGGACCGTTTCAGGCAATTTGAAAATGTGCCCGTCGCAAAAGAAGTATTTACGATTGTATGGATATGATGATGCGATTGTATGGATACATCTTTTAATTATAAACTCCGGAACATCATCAGGCCATGAAGTTCTGTTTTGAAACTTTTTTTTTTTTTTTACCGTGGAGATTATTTCAGACGGGTTCGTGGATGTGAGAATGAAAGAATTTTAAGTTTGGATGTTGGCTTTGGGTCTTCCAAGGCAAAGCCCGGTTTTGGTCAAGTGGTAATCATTTCATTTATTACATTGCTGAAGAAGGAACTGAAAGTTTCGGCTACTGTGTGTGGATCATTATGTTTCGCCATCATTTGTTTTTAACGTTATATTTTATGGTGATCGGTTTTTTTTAGTTCCGTTTTTTAGCTGTATTATGTTCCAACCCATTTTGATTTTGTTGTTTGAACTATCGAGTAGTCCTTTATAGTGTAACCTTTCGGCTGGTTTATATTTCTTACCTCTATAGGATGTTTGTCGTAGAAGGAAATACCCTTCTACACGTACGATTTAGCTAAGGTTGAAGTTTTGTGTTGTGGTATTTGAATGTTTTCTCTACATCTGGTTGAATGTTCCTGAAAATTTAATAGTCTATCGAATTTATTTAAATTATGTTTGGTGTTCTATTCATCTAAACTTTGGTGAGTGCTCAGGAGTTTGGGCTCTTCCCCTTTGTTATTATTTACGTGCTTCATAATATATACAACTTCTGGCGCTTTCTGACAGCAAATTTACGGCTTTTCAGACGCTCTTTAGCGGGAATTTCTCTCAAGAGTTGGCAACCCTGTTTAACAGGCCCATATTCTAACACAAGTATCTGCCGACATCATTTGAGGAGCAGCCGAATGCGCCCGAGAGATCGCGAATGCTACCACTTTCTGGATGTTGGCTTGTAGCAATGGCTTGCGGTGTTTGGGAAACAGCTCGCTAATCGTAAACTTTTAAAATCTATATTTTACGAAAAGCCAAGAATAGACGTGTTTTGTGAAAGTAAATACTGCCATATAAATAAGAAAAACCCGTTCGAAATCTGAACAGCTTCAAGGCGAAGTAGGAGTAGTATATGAAAACTACTAATAACTTATTTTGTAAGTTATTTTTTTTTTATATATAGTTCAAGAAATTAATTTTCATATTTAAGTACAACGCTTTAAATTAATTTTGGAGTTCTTTTGTATGGAGGAAACAAACAAGAATATCACCTTAAATTGATTTCAAGTAACTGGGTGTTATAGAAACGCTACTTGTTTTATGTTACTGTGATTATACATGCCATTTAAAATTAGAACGTATTACTTTGAGTAAATCTGAAAATATACGTATATTGCTCCATTGCTCATTATATAATTGATAATTGTTCGATTTTTTTATTATTATTATTATTTAGAGTATTATGATCAAGGAACATATTTTGTGTGTGAAACTGCATTTAATTTGCAGTATTCAGTCATTGCCTCAGTATTAGAGAAAATAAATTACATTCCTACCTCTTTTCTGTTGTAAAATAAATTACTATCACTTTATTATTATTGTATAATGAAATGCCAACCGGATCTTTGTTATATAATTGCCTATATTTACACCAGCTCATATGGTCAGAATCCAGAGCAGAGAGGCAAGGGCTGAGTCCCTCAAATCTTTGTTGAGAATTTACGAATCGTTAAAATGTTACAAGAGTCTTGAGATACATTATATTCGCTAAATTATTAATTAAAGTTTGTGAAAACTACAAAATATCTGCTAACAAGTGAATGTTCGTGATGAAAAAGAAAAGAAACCTTTCTTTCTAGATTTTCGTTTTTTTTTTCCTGCCTTTAAAACACTAGTATACCAGGTGTATGCATAAGTAGTTTCCGGTTTACCTAAGAGATGGCGCCAGCGAAAAGTACGCAGCGTATTCCACACATACGTCATTTTGTTCGTCTGACATTAAACTACAAACACACACAAGTTGAGTCCGCCAAACACTAGCGCCAAACTTATGCATACACCTGGTATATATACAGGGTGTCCATAAAGTCCGTTGCCACCCTGTGTATCTTCGAAACGACTGCGAATATGAGCAAACGCAAAAACACGTATTTCATTATTTTGAGGGGCTTGAATTTTGAGCTATAAAAGTTGCACCCCAGATTGGGGTACAAGGGGTTCAACTTGAAAATTTAAAATGGCAAAGGGGGTCGAGTAATATATCGTTCGAAAGGTCTCGACAAAAGAAATATTTTGCCGAAAGTTTCAAGTCGCTATGTTGGCCCCATCCAAAATGGCGGCGGTCACATTTCGTGTCCATAAAGTCCGTTGCCACCCCCTATATGTTCGAAACGACGGCGAATATGAGCAAACGCAGAAACACGTATTTCATTATTTGAAGGGACTAACATTTTTAGTTATGAAGGTCCACTTCGTGTCCCCTTAGGGAAGTAAACGGAGGTCAGGGTCTACGTAAAATTGTCAAAGGACAAACTTGGTCGAGTGGTACCTAGTGTCAATGGGTTTGATACAAGAAATAATTTGGGGAAACCTGAAAATTTCAAATTGTTTGATATTCCAAATGGCAGTAAGATGAAAGTTCTAAAACAAAACTTCTATTCCTCACTCAGACAGCAAGAGGTCTAGAAGTTACTCTTCACAGCAAAATCTGTATCTAACTGTTGTTGTCATGATTCTTTTTGAAGTTCTAACATACCCAAAAGTAAGCTGCTAGGTTAGTTCCATAGTCTTGTAATGCTAGGAACATTTCGAAACATTTTCTTTTTCTTTAATTTTCTTTATGAGTGTTTGCTGATAGATGTAAAGTGTCAGTGTCGTGAAGAGGTTCCAAATTGGTGACAATAAGTTTTCCAGCATGTTCCTAGGTACATATGCCTTAATCACTGAATAGTTTCTACATGTTCAGCCTATAAATAAGTAACTTCAACGCATGTATCTCCGAAACTTTCATCAGCAAAGTGTAACTGGAAAGACACTATTTACTGGTTAAGGCATATGTACGTAGGAACACGCTGGAAAACTCATTGTCAGCAATTTGGAACCTCTTCACAACACTGACAATTTACATTCATCAGCAAACTCTCATAAAGAAAATTAGAGAAAAAGAAAATTTTACGAAATGTTCCTAGCATTACAAAACTATGGACTAATATAGTAGCTTACTTGTGGGTACGTTAGAACTTCGAAAAGAAACAAGACAACAGTTAGATACAGTAACTTCGAGACCTCTTGCTGTCTGACTGAAGAATAGAACTTTCGTTTTATAACTTTCATCTTACTGCCATTTGGAATATGGAACAATTTAAAATTCTAAGGTTCCTCAAATTATTACTTGTGTCAAACCCGTTGACACTAGGTATCACTCGACCACTTTTGTCATTTGGCATTTTCACGTACACACTGAACTCCGTTTACTCCCCCCTAGGGAACACGGAGTGATACTTTTATAGCTCAAAATGTTAACCACTTAAAATAATGAAGGACGTGTTCTTGCGGGTTTTTTTATATTCCCAGTCGTTTTGAAGATACACGAGGTGGCAACGGACTTTATGGACACGAAATGTGACCGCCGCCATTTTGGATGAGGTCAACGTAGCGACTTGAAACTTTCGGCAAAATATTTTTTTGTCGAGACCTTTCAAACGATATATAACTCGACCCCCTTTGCCATTTTAAATTTTCAAGTTGACCTCCCGTACCCCAATTTGGGGGGTCTGGGGTGGAACTTTTATAGCTCAAATTTCAAGCCCCTCAAAATAATGAAATACGTGTTTTTACGTTTGCTCATATTTGCAGTCGCTTCGAAGATACACGGGGTGGCAACGGACTTTATGGACACCCTGCATATATATATATATATATATATATATATATATATATATATGTGTGTGTGTGTGTGTGTGTGTGTGTGTGTGTGTGTGTGCGTGTGTGTGTGTGTGTGTGTTTTCTTGTGAGTTTGTGCGTATGCTTTTCCTTCCAGGAACGACAAAAGTTGAAACAAACATAAAGTTTGGTATTTTTTCTTGGTATTCTATTCAGGCAAGTAGGCCTACTTTTAGACAATATTCGATTTGTTATAAATTACGAAGGGGCATCCTAAGGCTAGTGATTGATGGTAAGTTTCAACATAGTAGCTGTTTGGGTAGAAATACAAAGATTTCATTCCTGGTAGAGGTGATATTCGGAATCAACAACCGGGGATGAAGTCCTCACTAACAAGGAAAATCACCGGTAATCCCCCTGGCAAATGGAATACTGCTCTTAGAGATCTCACAAGCGATTTTGAACAGTATTAATTTTTCTTTTACATTCTTTTCTTTAGTTCACAATGTTTCGTGGTGTCGTCAAATCTTGCAACGTTAATTTAACTCATTTCCCGACGTTATACAATGAAACGTAAGCCGTGATTTTAAAAGAATATTTTATTTCTTTTAAATATGGACTTTTTATTCTAAATTAAATGCTATCCTGCAACGACTTGGCGCTTGACTAGTTGCCAAACACTAGGATTTGAGGCACAAAACAGCTTCAGAAAAGAATATCCGAACACCGAAACAATTAAAAAGAAAAAAATACCTTTTAAAGACATACATACTTTTCATAAACAATTCGTACTAAAAACTAAATAATAATTTTGTTTATGCATGACTAAAAAGAAAATCATGGGCCGCGTCAATTGAAGAATTAATAAAGTAACTATATATGAGAGCGCCCCCCATGCTTTTCTTTTCAGCCATGCATAAACAAAATAATTATTTGCTTTTTAGTAAGAATTGTTTAAGAAAAGTATGTCTTTAAAACGCTTTATTATTACTATTATTCCCGTTCACATTTCGTCTTCACGTCCACATTTCGATAGCTTTCAGTTTGTTTTATTCCTCCTCTTGCTGAGTTTCAGCTGTATAAAACGCAAATCTGCATACAAAATAATTAACAGTATTAAAGAAAGAATTACGTAATCAATTAAAATAGGCATTTATAAAAGAACTAATTAAGAAATATGTAAGTACAAAGAAAACATATATTTCTCTTTATCTCATAATTATTCTTAAACATCAGTATAAGCTTATTACTTACTTTGCTCCAAACATTGATTTTTAATAAGTATTCAAATGTTGAACTAGCACGCACAAAGAATACTAGAGTGCTTTAAAGATCAGGTGCATCCGGTACACCTGAGCCAAAGATGCCTAAAGGCAAAAAATAAATTCAAGTTCAAACAGTTAGAACATGTAGTTTTATAAACATTGTATACTAAGTTGATGATTTCCGCACACAACTTAAATAAAACTGCCACAAACATCTATGGCTCAATCGAGATTCGAACCGAGAACCTCGGGAACGCGCCTAACGCTTTGAACCACCCGACTATCGCACCTGGAATTAAGAAATCCTGGGAAAGGATCGCAATAATGATTTTATAGGGAGGCTTAATAAAGAATAATACCACCCAATTTTCAACTAACTTCTGGTGGGCAATCACAAAACTTGTCACTAAAACTACATAATTGCAAAAAAATAAAAGAAGTAAATTATAATGACAAATTTCCAAAAGACAGCTAAAATTTTAAGAGAATTATCATACAAATGTGTCAGTTTGAAAATTTTATGCCGGTACAGTTATTACGCTCTTTTATAACGCATACTTCTCTCTGGCGCTGCTAGTTTCCTTCTTTGCTGGAAGAAGTTCGTGACTCGACCCCAAGCATTCGTGATCTCTCGGGAGCATTCGGCTGCTCCTCAAATGCAGTCGGCAGACGCTTGTCTCCTCTGGAGTCCTCTCCCTAGAAATTAATCATTCACATTTCACAACAACCCTTCCACTACTCCATAATATTAGTTTTAATATTGTAGTGCGAACTTACGTTCACACAACCCAAAAATATTGATTTTCCTCAGTTTTAGGTTTAATCCATCCTGACAAGTTACGCTGCCCGCGATTCCAGTGTCTACAATTTAGCTTAGAAAAATAGCTGCAAAATATGAAAAATTTACTATATTTAATTTCAATACGTACATTTTACGTTAAATAGTTTTCGTTTAGCTTCATGACAATGAGAAATATAATTACTTTTATAAGAAATAACATGGTTTCTTTTAGATAATTGTCAAATGCTTCGCAAGTTTTAATTTAAGTATGGTGCTTCCATCTGTGATCATTTATATTTAAGACAACTTTACAACCACAGGAATTCGTAATAAAGGCATGAAGTATAAAATTTCTAGAAATATAACCTATAAAATGAGCATTTAAATGTAAAAAGCTGGCTTATAATAAAATTATTTTCTATTATGAGATAATGTGAATGAATTATTAATGTACCGTAGAATACTTCCACGATGACCAGTAGCGTATTAGAAATTTCTCAAGGGAGGGGACCAGGGCTCGAAATGGAATTTTTCACGAAACGGAACACTTTACCTTTGTTAACATGCAGAGATGTAATGGAGGGTATACGCGGCCGTATACCCACCTCAGTTTTTTAGACATCACCGTATACTCACATAAAATTCATGAAATACGCTGGTATATGGGATAGTAAACGAGAGGTTTCGTTACAACGAGCAAAGCGTATACCCGCGTAAAAATTTAGCATTACATCCCTGTTCCAGACAATAAAACCTACAATTTCTGTGAGAGCGGGTTGTACAAAATCTGAAGTACTTATAAAAGTTCGGAAAACCTGGTATGGTTCCATTGCAATTTGAATAGAACATTCCACTTTTGTTTGGTTCGCTTTTGGAAAATCCGAATTAATGAAGAACATTTTACTTGCAAAGACAAAAAAATAAATTAAATTAAAATTCTACTAACTGTGGGAGTCCTTTTCGTGATGTGTCTTTATTTGAAGAAAAACAAATCATGAAGCCTCAGATTACTTTTTGTAATATACTATCGTTTCTGATAGTTGATTTAGGAACCTGATTTTTGTACCTACTGGATATTCTAGACCTTTATTATTCTTTCATTCAGCTCAGTGATGTACCCAGGAAGTGAATTCAGAGGGTGCGGACCTCTCCCAAATTCCAGTTTCTTTGTAGAAAGCATTTGTTATCTAATCTCATATCCAGATTCCACACCCCTCTTTAAACCTCCCCCCAATCCCTGAACACCTTAAGAAAAATTCTGGATATATGCGTGAAAGAGCTTGTCTTGTTATTACTGCTATTAAACCTCATTTTCTGGATTTTTATAATATTTTCATAGATTCTTCCGTGGTCAAATCTACTGAAATTTGTTTGTCATCCTTCTGACAATTTGCTTTAGTGCTTACAAACTTCATTACAGCATCTTTCGCATTACTCACAGCTTCTACTAATGCCTTGTTTACATTATTAACATTTTACCATGGTTAATGTTAACCCAAGTTCATTTTAGTAATGTAAACGGTAGTTACCGTTAACGCGGGTTTCAAATTTAACTAGCGTCAACTTACGACGGTTATCTTATACGTTAGTAAGAAACGACTGTCTACACGCAAGTTAGTTAGTAGGCACGAATCCTTCGTGAGTTTATTTCTTTCTTTATAGAAATATATAGTATCCTACTGGTGCGTATCACTTTTAAAATATAAAAGAATGATGGCAGAACTAATCTACAAAATGTGACGCTACAATCAATTCATTTGGGTTCATTTTTTATCATGTAATCCTCTCCCGTGTAACAAGTAGAATCTTTACTCTACGGAAATTTCTTCCTTTTGCTTCACAGACAATGGTAGTACAAGCACGATAACCAAGTTAAGTTCAGTAGTGTTAACTCAAGATAGTTTTACCCATAAGTTTCACCATCGTAAAATGTTAGTAATCTAAACAAGGCATTAAGTTAAGGTCTTCCTTTTGCAAGACTCTGCGCAACGGTTAATCGTAGGAAAATTCTAATTGAATCGAATAAAAATAGAAAAGAAATTAGAAATGCATTGAATTCATTATATGTTTTCAATCTGAGCTTGTGAAATTATTCGATAAAGAAATTTAGATAATTGCTTCGAACACAGATTAGACTAATTCTTAAAATAATGGATTGCGTCATACTTTTATGTCCATTTTCACATCAGTGATTCCGCCAGATCTCCCTGTGAGGGGTCAGCCCACAAATCCTCTAGAGTATACCCCCAATTTTATTTTATTTTACGGCCAAAAATCGGCAGAAACCGTGCAAAACTCTACTTACACCCACCCAATTTTGACTTTACACCTCCCAACCAAACTGTCAATCATGGCGGAATCCCTGCTTCTCATACTTTATAATTTTTATGCTATAGGTGAAATATTTCCAGTGTTCATGATCCCACTGAAATGCTCTTTCTGTAAGCGCACATAAAAAATAAGTGTTCCTAAGTAATTCAATATCAGTCGAATAGGAATGGTCTTAAATATTTCCATATTGAGTGAATGTGTTACACAATATACATAAATCGCACCAGGATACTGACACAGTATGTCTTTAGTATACTTTTTAATTCCCTGAAAAACTGCTACCACCAGAATATTATGAATAAAATAAGAACTCATTTAACATCGAGGTTTAACAGAATAATGGTAAGTTGTTTTCGCTAAGCGTCGAGTTCACAACTCTCCGGCCAACAGTATGGGCTTGGGTGAACTTCAGGGCTATTAGAAGTGTTAGGGGAATGATCTGCCAGGTTGTTACCGAGCCACGTGAATCAACTGCTTTTTAAGAAAATCTTAAATACTCATCATTGACGGAGCCAACAAGAAAGCTTTTCCCATATAGGTGATACTAAGAATTAGATCCGCTAATGCAGAAAAAACATTTAGCTGCATTTAGTCAGGCGAAAAAAAATCCTTGATTGAAACTTGATAGCAAATTTCAATAATTTGATTTTAATGGTTACACTCTTCTCCCCCTCATAGCTGACCGAGAAAGCCGTGGGGTCTAAAGCACTAGGCTTCTACAAGATTGCGGGTTCGAATCTTGCCTGTGGCATGAATGTTTGCGGATCTTAACAAGTATCGCACTCGTATAACTGTGACTGGCGTCTTCCTATTTTAATTGTTTGATTTTGACCTCTTGCTATTTTTACGAACATTAATTGTCTGTATGTATGAAGATTTTTCTTATATTTGCAATATTAGCGTTTAAAATCTGCAATTAAACTACGCGTGCGATTTGTATATTTATGCCCTCTGCTCCGCGAAGATCGTGTTAAATTTTATTGTGGCCCAGGAGCAAAACAAGTTTGGGTATCGCTGACCAACATCATTTGTTTTGTACCTGGAAGACCTCATTTACCTGTTTAATTTACCTCACGATAGTTGAACTTAATCTCCTGTGATATATGCAACCTGTTAAACAGCTATTTTTAGTGCCTTGGTCAAGATAAAACCTGCTATATCGTGAATATGAAGCAGACAACACACTTATAAGTCCCTGACCAAGATCGAACCAACATTTACTCAGCGTTCAGACGGTATTAGTTTCACCTCGTTTTCGGGTTTCGTTCCATTCCAGATAGCACCCAAGCTTACGCCAAGTTTGTACTAGCCTTGTTTTCCCCTTACAGTGATAAACTTACTGCATAAAGTTTGATCTATCACATATTGTAAACCATTAACGTATAAATGAATTATTTTATTAGGTGAGGGGGTCCTCTCTCTCTCTCTCTCTCTCTCCCATACACACACACCACCTTTCCTGAACACACTACGTGAAGGATAAATTGCAGTACTTGCTCGTGTCGATGACATATTGCTTTTTTGGTCTTTCTATTGCGTGTAAGTTGAATTGTTGCAACTTATTCACGAAAAAAATTATACCGTGAAAAACGTTATCAGTTGTGATACGTGTTTTTGACTCGTGGGCGTTCATGCATAAAGAACATTGACAAGCGACAACTGGTAGATAGTACTATAGTGTTATGGTTAATGTCTCGGAAAGCTACTGCAAGGACCCGGTTCGATTCCCAGCGGGGTGATGTTTTATTTTTTATATATACTGTACAGTAACTTTTTTCTCTTCTTGTACATAAAGTACAGTATATGCATTTTCAAATTGTATAAGGAACACTAACCATTGGTTAGGATAGGATTTTTTTGAACCCCGGTGTTCGAGTTACAACAGGAAAAGTCCCTGTTAGTTTATTAATGTAAGGAAAATTCAAGGCTAGTCGAAGCTTGGTTTAAGCTAGCACACTATCTGGGAAATTGGCAGCCAATTTGTTTGAGAAATATCGTCGACCAGAGCAGTAAAGTAGGGTCTACATATCATTCTGATACTCTTGAGGTAAATCGTTT
Organism: Lepisma saccharinum; assembly: GCA_022664845.1. Classification (NCBI taxonomy): domain Eukaryota; kingdom Metazoa; phylum Arthropoda; class Insecta; order Zygentoma; family Lepismatidae; genus Lepisma; species Lepisma saccharinum. The sequence goes on from JAGDQP010007239.1 coordinate 13,491, forward strand.
CTGAAAACTCACTAATCAGCTTTCTTCATAGCTCTACTTTAACACAGGATAAATAAGCTTTCCCAGTTTCGAATTAAAGTCTACATAAATGACTTTGTTCCACAAACTATCTAAAACGAAAAACCTTCAAGTACTAAAAGACATGAAGGAGCTCTTTCCCACTGGAGTGGTAGAAGGAACAGCTTGTCCAAAGTCAATAGAAAACACAAGGAAGGAGTGGTTCCAGAAATAAGATAAGGGCAATTCAATTGCAAAAGCTACTGCCCAAGACATGGGTATTCTTTCTATGGCGTCAAGATGAAGGAGTCGTCAAGTAAGTTTGGACAAACTTTAACCAAAGGCATAGCGAAACGTCACCTGACAGAAAAGTATCCGTTATATCGTCCAGGCACCTGCACAATATCTGGATACGTTAAATACAGTCATATGGAGATCCAAGCACGTGGCCAGTAAACTGGGACAGCATTACTTTGTTATTACAGTAGATGAAGCATTGTTCTGTAAGCTGAAGGAGCTGAAATGGGCAAAAGATGATTAACAGGACTTCTTCCTTGTCAGGTTAGGTGGGTTGCACACTGCTATAACATTCTTGCAAGTCATTGGCAAAAATGTACAATCATCAGGACTGTTAGAAGCTTGGGTTGAGAGCAATCTACTTGGTTCAAGAACTGCCGAACAGGTACTCGGAGGAACATCTTACACAAAAGGGATGAGATTCCACAAGATCATTCTTCAAGTCTTATGGAAGATGCTACTTCCACAGTTGGTCAGGCTTATGGATAAGAATAATTCAGAACTAAAAGTTTAACTCAGAAAACAAAGATTGACAGGATTGGAATATCACGTCATTAATCTATATTTCTTTTATTTTTAATTCATTATCCATACTCATATTTTATAGTTATATTTAGTCAGTTTGTCTGCCTTATATATTTGTAATTTTGGGGAAAGATCTTACGGGATACGCTTTGTTGAGGTTAGTAAGTTTGAATCGCCAGCATCGTGAGTTTTCGCGGCAGGCAAGGACTTCGGAAGTGCCCGCCAGTGTTCGTGATATGTAGAGTTTCTGCTAACTTCCGAATGTTCCCGATGGCGAGGAAAGAGCGGGAAGTCAGCTGTATAAAAGTCTCGCCGGTCGCCGGTCCACATGATCTACTCTTCTACTCTATAATCGTCTCCAGGAAGAATGATGTAGTATCTTCGTGGAAATTTTACAAGTCTCCTTGGATGAGGGACTTGGAATATCTTTGAGGCTCCGCTTGTTCGAAGCCATGCAGTTTAAGTTCGTTGTTTGTCATCACGCTGGATTGAAGTGTTCGTCTGAAACACTAGTCTATCGCTGCAATCGCCACTGGACGCCCTGGCTATCGACATAATTCCGAGGGTAGGGGTTGGACTTCGGCGAATCCAGTTGATTGTCGTTGGAAGAACTTATGCAAATTTCCAAGCCTGATGATTAGTTCGTCGCCTGAGATTGTATTGCGAGAGCACATGTAATGTTTCGTTCATAAGTTTGCTGCAGTCCCGTATACTCTGAAATTCTTTGAGAAGTGCAGGTGTTAGTGTCCCTTGCTTCGTTTTTAACTGCCAGCAACATGGGAGATTGCTGTGTGATAAATTGTAAGGATTCGTGACCGGACTGGAAGGAAGATGAGCTTAGATTTTTTTCATTAAACGCAATGGAGACAGGACAGCACACGTCACGTTTAACACGAGAGAAATGATCACCTACTCTTTTGATTCACTCGCTGTGCTGACGTCACTTTCTCGAGTATTTAATGCAACGAGACGGTAGTGCTCTTGAGTGAGGTGTTGGGCTAGCTTTTCATGCAAACGTGCGTTCCTTGCGATTCGGGTGAGTAGCCAATTGAAATGTGTTTAAGTGTGAAACGAGTTTCTATTAGCTACTCATAAAAATCGCAAGCAAACCAGGCGGTGATTGCCTGCAAGCAAAGCCAGCCTTACACACAACAAGCACTAAACATATGTTCAAATGTCGTAGTTTTGTATATTACACTATTTTTTCCTGTATTTCTTTGAGATCACAAGCATTACATTCCTGGAAAATGTTCTCGGTGTACCAGGGTGAGTCATATGTTCGTAGCGTTGGGTGACCCCGCCCACTCGATGCCGGAAAACCATGTGCAACGTGTAGAACAGGTGAAGGTGGTGGTGGCAGAAAGCGTGTCACGTGTCTGTCTGATCACAGCGCTAACGGTGTGTGAGAGGAACTACGCGTTGAATACACAGTTGACAGGACAATGGCTGAGGACAAACTTGTGTGAAACCCCACCACAAAATCTCTACCTTTAACAATTTTTATTTAATATTTATTTATTTATTTACGGTGGAAGCAGGGAGCCGCTATAGCTCAACCTACTTCCTATTTCAAAAATATCTCGCTCGACTCCGAGAACGAACTCACTCACACCTTGGTCTGTAGGAATCCTAGACAATCATCTTATAGAAGTTTCCTTTGTAAACTTCCAGGGAAAGGTTTAATTTCTATGGAAACCACTCGATGAACAGCAGCCCGTTATGCCCCGAAAGTAGCACAATCTGGGAGTAAGTAATATTAATCCCCAAGAGTTGCGCGCTTTGAATAATCAGCTATTTTGGCTGAAGTGAACTGTATTTATTATATGGAGATTTATTGCTCCATCTATCGTGTTTTAGTTTAGTTTTGTTTCTTATCTTTTCAAATTCACTTCACAGCTGATTGGCGAAGACAAGATGCTGCTTCGCGTGTGTCGATAACCTACCCAAGAGAAGCACTGAGCAATACATTAACTAATCAAAAGTTCGTTATAAGTCTGACGACATATGACGTCAAGTATTTACAACCGAGAAGAAATCTTCATACATCATGACTGTCATTAGTTATAGGATTCCCATTCGTCCCGTTTCTTTCGTGACAGTTCCGTTTTCGATCAAATATCCCAGTGTCCCGACTTATCTCCGAATGTCCTGCTTTTTAACTTTTAAGTGTTCTTCAATTTCAGAAATCTTTCGATACGACGCATATCAAACCACGTAATTCCTTACAAATTAACAACAACAACAAAAAAAAAACCATATTGTGCCACGGGACTTAACAACAAACGTATAAACAAAGATGGCAGACGGGCGAGCTCGAAATTTCTGGATTTCGGGCTGTTTCTGGTATATAGATTTCTATGGCAAGATATTACTTTATCAATACCTTTAGGGCTCATTTTCAAGCCCGCTTGCGTTGCTTGCGATTAGAGTAAGTAGCGAATTGAAACACTTCGTGTTTCTTGGTGTAGTTTTATTACGTGTTGTAACACGTGTTTCAATTGGCTATTCACCCAAATCACAAGCAAGGCAAGCGGGCTTGAAAACGAGCCCTTAAGATGATTCTACACTTCAATGGTTGCTAGAGCTAAGGAATCCGCGGTGTTAGTGTTTGCTGTATAAACTGAAAGTTTCCTGCCGCATTGCAGCATAAATAATAATATTCCTTGATCAAGGGAATAGATGAAAAAGTGTGTCATTAATGTAATTACATTTTGCATTTCACATGGTCAGTGAAACATTTTTAACCGCCTGACATTTTATATTAGTATTTTAATCTAAGAGCAATATATAATATGACATTTTTTTTTTCTAATTTTTAACATGTCCCATTAATTTCACAAAACGCCCCGACTTTTTTAAGTAAAATTTTGGAAATGACTTTTTTTTTTTTAGGAAAAATATTAAGCTATGGGATCTCTAGATTAGCATGTTGTTTCTGATACTGATTTAAGTTGATGTGAAACAGTGAATTCCGAAGATCAGAAGCGTCGCCAGCCACAAACTGTAGGGGGAGGGGGCATGGGAAATTTAGGGAGCAAATAGGGTCACGATGTAGGCCTACTAAAAAAAAACTTATTTTTTCTTAAATATTAATTCATTTCTATTAATATTATTGTTAAAATAAAACATGAATGATTCAGTTAATCTTATTAATTGTGATCTCAATTACATCCCAGAAAGTGATTTTGACCTCACTCAGTAGCATATTACTGCAATAATCGGGAAAAAATACAGGGTGTTTTTTTTTTCCTTCTATAATACTCCAGCCATACTAGCACGAACCTTGTCGTGGTGTGTTGAAACAGTTGTTAATACAATAGAAACCTAATATAAAAATAACTAACTAACTCTAGACCCAATGGCTTATGGAACTCGCAAGTTCATCGCCGCAGTAACAAACGTTCGTCATTAGATTCTATCCTCGGCAGTATCAAGCCAATTTTCATCACGAACACCTATTTCTCGAAGATCTCTTCTAATATTGTCCTCCCAACGACGTCTTGGTCTTCCCAATGGTCTCCTTCCATTAGGCCTTCCAACCAGGATAGAACATAATCTTCGTTTTCCCCCATCCGAGCTACATGGCCTACCCACCTTAAGGCCGCTTTAGACGAGAAAATTTCTCGTACGATAAATCTTAGCGAAAGCAGTTTGCCAGGGTAAAAAGAAAAAAAGTTGTGGATTTATACAATAGCATCTTGCCCTATTGTAGCATTCTTGCTTTCATACTCTGGCACTACTGCTAATCGTAAGATTCCTCGTAGCATAAATGCTGTCGTCTAAAGCGGCCTTTAGTCGTCGCGATTTCATTATTTTTACATCTGGTGAATCGTACAGTCCGTGGAGTTCTTTTTTGTGCAGTCTCCTCCACTCTCCAGTTATCTCGTCCCGTTTCGACCCGTATAACTTTTTCAAAACCTTATTTTCAAACATACATAATTTATATTCATCTGCTAGGGTCGTACTCCAACTTTCGCAACCGTAAAGTATTACCGGCAGAATAACCGTTCTGTATATTTTCAATTTCAATTTCCTTGATATTAATCGCGATCTTAGAAGTTTTTGGAGTGAATAGAAATATGTGTTTCCCGATACTAACCTACTTTTTATTTCATCTGTTACCTCATTTTTGCTTGTTACGTATGCTCCCAAGTATTTAGATTTGTTCACTTTCTCTATGACTTCATCTCTAATTCTTATGTTTTTATTTCCTTCATTTCCTGTGTTTCGGCTTGTTATCATGTATTTTGTTTTATCTATGTTTACCTCTAGACCTATCTCATCGCACGCTTCTACTAAGACATCGGTGTTGCTTTGTAGTGCATCTATATCGTACCCTATTAAATCCACATCATCTGCGTATACAAACAGTATGCGTATATCAATGATAGCCCCTTTTTGTCCCCTTTAATTTTTAAAATCGCATATTCTAACGCAAAGTTAAACAGTAGTGGTGACAAGGCATCGCCTTGTTTCAATCCGTTGCGAATCTTGAAACTATCTGACATATTATTACCTATCCGTACTCTGCTTATGGGATCGCTGAGACACATCTTCACTAGTTGGACCAACTTTTTCGGTATTCCAAATCGTATCAGGATACTGTATAACTTTTCCCTTTTGATAGAATCATATGCTTTCTTAAAATCAATGAATAGCTGGTGAACTGTCCCATTCTATTCTCATTTCTTCTCCAAAATTTGTCTCAAGGCGAAAATCTGGATCTATTTCTTCTAAATCCACATTGGTTATCTCCAATTATTTCATCTACGTGTACACTTAGGCGTGTTAACAGAATATTACTTAATACCTTGTAACAGGTTGGAAGTAACGAGATTCCGCGGTAATTTTTACAGTCCGATTTATCGCATTTTTTGTAAATCGGAACTATTATTGATATTTCCATTCCTTTGGGAGCTCCTCCTTTCTTCATATAGCACTGATCAATTTATGTAGTTCGTTGATTAGTGTCGTTCCTCCTGCTTTAATTAATTCGGCTGGAATATTATCTATTCCTGGTGATTTGAAAATTTTCAATTTCTTTACCGACATTTCGATCTCGTTAGGTTCGGGAATTCACGGTTCTGCGGTATGGATTTCAAATTCCTCTGTTTCTTCATCGCTGTGTACATTAAGAAGTTTGTAGAAATAACTTTTCCACACATCGACTATTTTAGTCGGATCCGCCTGAAGATCTCTACGTTCATTTCTAATCATTCCTAACCTCGGCTGGTAACCTTTTCTTAACGAGTTTACCCCTTTATATAGATCTCGTATGTTATTTGTCTTCCCGTTTTCCTCAGTCTCCTGAATCTTCTGCGTCAGATATTCTCGCTTTCTGTTTCTGAACCCGAGTGTGGCGTTTCGTTTCGCGTTACTGTAGTTATTGGTATTTGCTTCGCTTTCATTACTTAGCCATCGTTGCCTTGCCTGTTTACGTTCTTCATGAAGCTGAAGGCATTCTTCATCACCAAGGTTTGTTTTTCTGTGTTTTTTTCTTACCTACACGTTCCTTCGCTGCGCTCTTAGTTGTTTCACGAACTGCCTCCCACATCTTACTTACATCAATTTCATTATTAATATCATCATTATTATTACTCGAGACGATTAGGATTTCGAACCTATTTGAGAGTTCGAGTTGGTAATCTTCTTTTATGCTCGGATTATTTAATTGTTTCACTTCGAATTTCAGTTGTTTTGACCCCTTGCTTTCTCTGTTCGCGATGCATAACTTTTCCCTTACTTTTGTGATCACTAATGGTCGGTGTCACCTTCCGCTTCTCACCATCCTTTATGTTGGTGTGTCTTCGTCTGTCTACTAATACGTGATCGATCTGGTTGAGAGTTTTGCCGTCCGAAGATACCCATGTGTATTTGTGTATGTCTTTGTGTTCAAAGTACGTGCTCTTTACCTGTAGGTTTTTCGAAATCGCGAAAGTTATCAGTCTTTCTCCATTCTTGTTGGTCTTCTCGTGAAGACTATATTTGCCTATAGTAGGTCTATATTTTTCTTCCCTCCCTACCTTTGCATTGAAGTCACACAACACAATTTTCGAATTATACTTCGGCATTCGATCAAACAGCCTTTCTAGCTCATCGTAGAATATATCTTTGTCGTTATCATTACCCACCTCGGTCGGAGCATAGACGTTTAATAAAACCGTGTTGCCCTATCGAGTACGTATCGTAATGTACGATAGTCTTTCGTTTACGAACTCTATATTCTGAACCGCCTGAAGGATACTGTTCTTAATGAGATATCCTGTTCCGAAATCGTGAGGCTGTGTTCCCCCGTAGTAGAACGTGTACTTGCCCTGTCGGATGCTATCTTGACCCTCCCACCGAACTCTTGTATCGCTAATATGTCTAGCTCGTACTTCTCAGTCTCGCGTACCGCCACCTGAAGAGTGTCCGTTTGGTATAATGTTCGTACGTTCCACGTTCCTATTCTAAGGTCTTTCTTAATCCTGTTCTTGGAGCCCCCTGAAGCAGTCCCCGCCCGGAGATCCGAATGAGGGACTAGTTTACCTCCAGAATATTTTAACCCGGGGGAATCCATGATCCATCTGTTACTATTTCTTGACATGTTTTAGCGGTGTAGAGTTGTCAGCTCTACGACCTCGCAGTAAAGGTAGGCATTCAAGATGTCGTCCTCTGTCCATCTCAATATAATAATAATAATAATAATAATAATAATAATAATAATAATAATAATAATAATAATAATAATAATAATAATAA
>JAGDQP010007239.1:21060-48334 GCA_022664845.1 Lepisma saccharinum
AATAATAATAATAATAATAATAATAATAATAATAATAATAATAATAACCAAGAAGAAAAAACGAACTGAGAACCTTCCAAAAACTAGACAGTTTTGGAGACCCTTTAAAAGGAAAATTATATGAAGAAACAATAGAACCGGTAACACGGAACCGAATAGGTTCTACTAATAACTAACTAACCAAAAAGAATATTAACAGTATTAGAAACATTTTCAAACAAAGAGATACAAGTGATCCCAATCAAATCAGTGAACCACACGACTACAAGCCTCATGCGACTGAGAGAATAGGGCAGACCGGGGCTGGTTGACGAACTGCATATAACTCCTCCATTAATTAACATAATGCGTTGTTGCTGCTATTATAAAAGGGCGACCTGTGAATGCTGCTGCCACCTTCATACGGAATTTGTAACTTACGGAGAATGGCGTCTAGTAGATAAAGAGTGTTATTGCCCATCTGAAGTATTTTTTTCAGTTCTCCGTTATAACATTGCAGAATTGTCACTTCTTGGAGTACAGAGGTAAGTAATGTAGAATTAGTTAGATCTAAGCTTTGTTGTTATGAATATTCAAACAATAAAACGTAAATGCCAAACAATTGCTGATCAATTACGACTTTGTTGCACAACATGTGCTTGGGGTTGGTTGGCTTACAGCATTTGGGGCTGGTTGGCAATTGCGGCAACCAACCCCGTGTGGAATGTTATGTTGTTTTACTTTTATTGTTACGTTGTTCGTTTTATTGTTATGTTGTTTACAGTTCTATCAATCTTTTAAAAAATATGTCAACGCTGAACTGGACTCTTGGATGGTTAATAACCCAGGGAAAACAGTGTCAATATATGATGTCCCTGGAATTGTCAATAGTGCTATGCCACATGCTCTAACACCTTCCAACATCTTATCAGGAATTCGGGTTTCTGACTGCCACCCTTTTAATGCAAACATATTTAATGACTCAGAATTTCCCCCCAGTTTTGTAACGGACAGACCAATGTAAAATGTGCCTGCTCAAGAATTAGAAGCGGAAAGTGAGGATGAGCCTCCAACACCAACAGAAGTTGCTGAGCCTCCAGCACCAGCAACAGAAGCTGCTGTACCTTCAACATCAGAAGCTGGACAAGCCACAACACCAACATCAAGAAGCAGCCACAACCAATCAAAGCTATCTCCAGAAGAGGTTCGTCCATTTCCGAAAGCTGGCCTCCAGGAAAGAAGCTCGTGCTAATTCCAGAAAGAGAACATCGGCTATCTTAACCGACACGCCTGTAAAGGATGCCCTCGCTGAGAGAGCACCAAAGTCAAGGCAAATCAAAGCTACTGCTCTTTCCACTGAAGCATAGGAGAATCGTTTTGGGAAGAGAAAGAAACAGAAGAATGGAAGACAGACATCCAGAAAGAACAAGAAAAAAAAGAAGAATCTGATGAAGAGGAAGATATCTGCATTGTGTGCTTGGATGCATACACCAACAGCCGTCCAGGCGAGAATTGGATCCAGTGTGTGTGTGTTGCAGAGCATGGGCGCATGTAGAGTGCACGGATGATTCGCCATTTTACACAGGCCATAACTGTGACTCTGAATTTTCTGAATAGGCCTAATTCTCAGTGTCAAGCATAATTTGTATGTGCTCTTTTGTTACAAAAATAGCTATAGGCCTAGCTATTGCTTTTTCTTACTTTGTGAACAGCAGGAAATAAACTGCGTTTCTTGATAGTTCAGTTATTTTAATTACATTTTGAAATAATATTAAGAATTAGCCTACATCAAATCCTATTAAAACTGATGTGGTTTGATAATCTTGTTGCTTTCGATGTCATGACAACCAAGCTAGAATGAAAGAACGAAGTTTTCATATTTCATAATGCTGATTCTTTTATAGCCTAATGTTGTGAATAAAAGCCATTTGAAAATTCAAACAAATAACCTACTTCATTGCAATATAGGCATATATAGAATTTAGAAAAAGCACGTTTATTACTAATAAATCCAATTTTTGTTTGTGTTTTATTGCTTACGGTTTTCGAGTATATATATATATATGTGTTATAGGTCTATTTAAAAAGTATGCCAACTAGCCCCACACTACCAGCCAACCAGCCCCTTACTAGGGGTCGGTTGGCATACTCCATTTTAAAAGAAAGAAAAATTTATTTCTCGAAAACAGTAAGCAACAAAACACAAACAAAAATTGGATTTATCAGAGGAAACCTTGGTCTGTCCATACACGTCCATTACATTGCAATGCAGTGCACTATCTGCTCATAAAAAAATTAAAGAATGAAAAGTTCGCCAACCAGCCCCGGTCTCCCCTACCCCATATACTTGAAAAGAAGATCGAACACTATTTTTCGAAACCCGGTATAACCGGGAAACCGAAACTTACAAATCTGTAGTAGAACTAAATAAGGCTGGACAATAGAACACACACGAAAGCAAAGAAGAAAGAGAGAAAGAAGGGAAGAGGGACCCTACAACCTATGAGTGTTTTAATAGCAGGTGTAAAAGGGAGGATAAGGCTCCGGGCTTCACATTAACCAAAGAACTGTTCGTCGTATCCCACAACACTTCATAATTACGATAAATGTACCAAAACGGTATAATTTCGTCATTATTCCATTTCAAAATCTTAATTTGATCTCTCATGATGGCTGAACTAGCAGCTAGAAAACTCGGTACTAGTCACACGATGCTTTTACTAGAAGCGAATGAGTCACATGACTGGAAACCAGCGCGCTGCCTGCTGGTAGAATTGAACATGCCCAATTCCAAGTAGCGGCGAATAACGCTAGCAGCGAATAAGCTAATAGCAGCTCGTAGATGGTCAAACGACGCTAATTGGCCCTCGAATGCTAGCTGCTAACGCTATTAGCAGCTATTACCAGCGTCGTGTGACAGAGACTTAAGACTTTTCCTGCATCTAACGTTACTCATACTGTGTGTTGGACTACTTAAAAATACTGTTGAACATTTATTCTGTGACGTTGCACCCCTTCTGGCATAGAGCACTCAGAACTCTTCAAGTTCAAAATGCTATGTTCTGCTTCTTATAGCCATTGAATTGCATGCAAAATGGTGTGTGGGGGGGGGGAAGTTCCTAAAGTCGAAGTTGTAATGTTGCCTTAACATGACAAACTCTACTATAGCAACATTTTATTTATTTTTTGCACGCATTTTAGGCTCTTTCATGGCTGTAGAAAGCAAAACACGGCATTTTGAGGAGTTCCTAGTGCAGAAACAATGTCTCTGTGCATATCGCGTGTGCAATAATAAAAAAACAACAACGAATCTGACTTACCTAACCTCCAAGTGCCCTTGGTCACTATTTTTATTAAATTTCCTAATGTGTCTGTATATAATGAGCAAGTATCCTTATAACACTTAATTTTGCACACGATATAGGAAGTTCTTGACACCAATTAATCAAAATAAGTTCATATTAAAAACGTACAACGACATATAACGGAAGGAGCTCTTGTAAAGTATAACGGCTTTTCCCACTTGGAATTGTATGATCTTTATTAGCTATATATTATTATTTTGTAGGTTACCGTAATTATCTTGCTACTTCGACTTAGCTTAATTACTTATGACAACTGTTACAAATGTTTGAGGTTTTACATATCTTTTTACTATTTGAAAATTTATTTATTTATTGAACACAACAGGTTAATAGCCTGATTGTGGTGTTCAACATACACATATGACATTTTCTACATACATACATACATAGGTGTAACATAAATATTTAGAGCTGCATAGTAACATATTCTGCATAAAATATTCATTATTTTATATAAGAATGGAATTCTCTCATATTTATGTTAAATATATCAATCTCAGAACATTTTTAAAGTATACAATTATATAATGAGCACATTCTCCTAATAGGCGATATGTCCATTGCTTTAGTACTTTGGGTCAAAAGGTGGAAGACAGCATTACGCGGTCGAGTTACTCTATGCGGTACATACAGCCATAATTCAGATAATAAGCTTTCTGAGTCGATTTTACTGTGCAAGAGTTTGTGTAGTAAAGTTAAGAGAAAATTAACTCTTTTGTTTTCAAGAGATTGTAACCTGTACTTATTTACCAGGTCTAAATACTTTTCAAATTTAGGATGTATTCCAGTTTCTTTGTTTGTCAAAGATCGTACAAATTTAGACTATAATTTCAATTTGCCGAGAGTTCTTCTGTGTATTAGGATCCCATATTACTGCTGCGTATTCTAACTTCCTAACATACGCTGTATATAAAGTTTTTAAGACATCAATATTCGAGAAATCGCTAGTTAACCTCATTACAAACCCGAGGTTCCTGTAAGCTTCGCTAACAAGGCGATTTATGTGCGTGTCGAATGACATGTTAGATTTAATGGTTACACCAAGATCAGTAATAGAATCTACTCGAACTAGTGGAGAGTCATTAACTTTGTACTCGAATTTCAAATAGTTTGTTTTTCTCGTATATGACATTACACTACATTTATTAATATTTAGTAATAACATGTTTGTTTTACACCAATTGGAGACTGCATTAATACCATTTTGTAAGGAGACCGCGTCCAATTCGGAGGAAATACTACAATAGATTTTTAAATCCTGCAAAAATAAGTTTCTTGGAGGATGTTATGACAGCAGGCAAGTCATTTACAAATAATAAGAACAAAAGAGGTCCAAGGTTCGATCCTTGAGGCACACCAGAATTTACAACATATTCCTCGGTTATACTATTTTTGTAGCGAACACGGTGTTTACGGTGACACAAATAGAATGCTATTAACCGGCGAAGTTTTTCTGAAAAGTTGAATGTTACAAGCTTGCTAAGTAGGATGTCATGACCGGGGTCGCCAAGAACCACCACTTCGACGGTAACCACAACGCATTGACACCGACATCCTTAGTTCCAGTCTTGACACCACCACTTTAAAATGTACAGCACTGTGTTTTAAAAGTTTCAACACTTGAATCATTACGCCCATAGAAGCTAAAATTTTGGAACACACACACACGCAGAGCTTACACGGTAGTAGAGGCAGCACACACGAAGATTTACTCACATATGATGGAGAACGAAATATTCGCAAAGCAAAAAAGAAAAATCAAAGTTACTTTGTGATAACTTTACGAGATGTTCGCGGTTATTCAATTCCAAAGGTTCTAAATTCTTTTCTTTCTGGGTTCCTCGTTCTCCCTGGCTGTCCTCAATTTTTCTCCTTCCTTCTCTTTCAAATAAAAAAAAAACAATATTATTTGTCCTCCACTCAATTTCCGTCTGTCATGGTGTGGTCACTTTATCTTCTTTCAGTGTCTTCCGTTGAAATCCATAGCACCTGAAATTGCTGGTACGTGCTTCTTTTGGATTTTGCAAAGAGACATCAAGTTGTAAAGTGTTATATAGCTGGCGAGATTCCCCAAATATGCTCAGACATCTAGGCGCTGAAAGCGAGCCACTAGGTTTCTATTCGTTATCGCAGTAAGTTGATCTTTGGCATAAATGAAGTGCACTTCCTCAAGAACAGAATACGGTGGTGCTAATGCACTATCACCTTTTGTTCGATTTAACCGAACTGTTGCTCATTCTTCTTGTCTCCTCCATGTGTGGTTGGTTCCTCCGTTACTGGCGCACAAAGCGAGTAGTTCCCACTTTGTCAGATGTCTCCCTTTTGTATTCTTCAAAAAGAGTTGTCGACCGTTTTCTCTTCTTGTTTCGCAATGAGTGTGAGCAGAAAGTAAAAAAAAAAAAAAAAAAAAAGATTGCAAAACGTATTTTCTTTATTTAAATTTGCATGCTGGAAACACATTAAATTACAATAGTTTGCATATCGAAATTCAAGTTTGAAAAATAATTGGGAATGGCGCTGATTGTTACAATATTTATTGATGTTTACACTATTTAGCCAAGTGGGCGTAGACGAGATAGTTAAAGTCAGTTTTTTTTATTCTTCCATCCTAGACTGCGCACCTGCATTTTTGGTGTGTTATCGTTGTATTTTTCCAAGGGCCCTTGTTAAGAAAGTGCTCTCTTTTAATTATTTTCCATACATGTGTGTGTGCTTTTTTTTATTGCAGCTATAATACTGTATAAGATGTAAGTTTTCTGCACGTATCTGCTACAATTTAACTTAATTGCAGTGTTACAGCTGCAACACATTATTCTCTGTGACAAATACTTTTTTTTAAAAAGTGCACTTTCGTGACTTAGACTCTTGGAATTGGAGGGGGACAGTGTTCTATAATTACCTCGTTTAGTTTCGTGTTATAGAGCCGCCATCCATGTATTATACTGGTGTAGAAAAAATGAATTCAGCCCACTTTGCTTCAATTTGGTACTATTTTTCAGCCCACTCCAGCGCTAGGGCCGACTGTGGCAACCCTGTATGGCGGGTAATACAATTGACGGATGAAAGTGAAACTTGAAAGTTGAAAGTGTGTTCGTGAATAAGGGGTAGGAGGAGGCCTAATTACTCATCGTTGATTTGTATAGGGCAGAAAATTTTCTGTGGCACCATATAAAGCCGTTCTTCGTTATTCTACGTAAATTCAAGTGATGTGGTATAGGTAATATAAGCAATTGTATCAGGTATTTAATTATTTGTTGTGGATAAATTCAGTTTAGGGTTAGCAATTGTAAGTGGGTGAACTATAGGACTAATGACGCAGCTTTCCAGATATTGATTTGCACGTTAAATAATGACGTAACAGTATTGGCTGTATTGTAGAGGGAAGTTCGGCCGAAGAAGTAATCTGACGGGCGGAACAATCGCTGAACGCGTGAGAAACTGAAGAATCTAAACTGACAATCGAACCCACCTACTATCGTAGCTTCAGCAGACTTAAGGTTCTAGGACAAATTTTACTTTACACCAAAGGGTACCACCCTATTGACCAATATTATACGGTCAACACCAGTCATTCTTAAAAATTAATTGCCACTGTTACTTCCATACGCACAAACCAAGATGTAACTAACTAGAAAATAATATAATAACCCCTCGAAAATAATGAATTCGGAAAATACGCACTCCAGTCCATTCGGATATGGTGACACGGAGGAATACTAATGGATAGCGAACATTCCTCATATCCTATTGTAATTTCATTTACCGAATTTCGTCTTAAATTAGTGACCATTGGAACGTGGGGGTTAGGTAAGGTCATGTATCTTTACATTTTTCACTCTTGAAGCCGGTCAATTAGCGCGTGAAAGAAAATGGCACACACCCCCACCTATGGCGGATGCATATATAGTCACACGTATATCTACGTATTGCACCCTGATAACACTGGATCAAGACTAAAAGTTACTTTAATTTGCGTTTCAATACTCCCACACACTTTGGTAACATAACCTTTCTCCTATAAATTTTACTTGCTTTGGTGCAGATGAAGTAAAACGAACCCAGTTTTTACTTACGGTGCCCCAGCTGTTGATCCGTACATATGTTCTCACTGATTCTGTTGCAAATAATTCACATAGCAAGAGACAACAACTTATTTGACCATTTGTTTCGTTACCGGTAGATGGTTTAGGATATATTCATCTTTCTTGTATTTTCTTCGTCACAGCACTTTTATGAACATCTTTGCCTTTATTTTGACCTTGTACACTTAATTTTATGCCTGATGCTTTTAAATTATTATTCTTGTTGCTCTGAATTACTACTTGGCTTAAAAACAAATCCTCTACATGTGTAACGGAAAAATTTGAACTTGATTGATTGTTGACAGGTTTAGGCATTTATTCGGTATATGGCATCTACTTTCTTTAAGTCAGCTTACTTCAATTTTTCTGCTAGGTCAGGTTTGGTTAGCGCACACCTTCCGCAGTTGGATGTCGTATACTGAACTTAACCCGAATGTTATCAAGATTTGCTAATACCTGTTTTGTGTAGACAGCGTGTAGTTCCGTAGCATCGGGTCATTTTTCATAGTTTATGTACTTTGCTGAGTGTTCTTATCTACCTGGTCACATAATTTGCGTTGAAACTGTTTTTCATTGCAATTCGCTCTATATTAGATGATCGCGAAATAGTCCATCCATCCTTCTGCTTTCAGTTGACCGTACTAACTTCAGCGATGGTATACTACCCTCACGAAAAAAAAAAATGTTACTGAGTATTACACAGTTCGTTTTCCTACCACCACCGTTCTCCACTATATCACTCCTCCTTTACACACCACTGTAACTACTTTCATGTTTTGCCTATGCGTCTCTATTTGTGTAATTTGCCGAGTGAATTGATTTTGCTATTTTTGCATGTAAGTTTTGAATTTCAACAAGTACATTTTCAATGATCAAATCACCTTGATCGTCAGTTGTCATCTTGCCTTCCCGTATTGAAGAAAACTTACATCTATGTAAAAATTGGTTAATTAGTAGCGCTACTTTCAAAATAAGGACTGTACTCACCGACAGTCAACCGGACTTTTGTTGCTCTTACATTGACTGAGCAAGCTTTAACTTAACTCTTTGAAAGAGCTCATTGTAACAACCAAGGTAATACGTTTTCATATCACCCTGGATGCTTTCTTCCTCTTATTTATTTATTATATTAGAAGCGCGAAAAAGTAATTTCATGAAAAGAATTGAAGGGTGTGAGGCAAGAACATGGTAACCCACAGTGTTAAACTTTTAAGAAATTCGATTTTTACTGCTGCACAAGTCATTTTCATTGGCTGAAAGCTGATTTTTCACGTAAAGCTATACATAAAGGCTTAAAATAATTGTACCAAATCAAAATAACGAATTTCTTTTTTTCATGCTGCTGTGTGGGTTCATGTTTTATTATTTATACCATAATATTCGCTACCTAAGTCACTCAAGAATAAATCTTTTCACTGAACTCGCTGTAAGAAATGTTTAATTTACAAATTCTTTTCCTTTTTAGTGGCAAGCTGGTATACTGCTCCTCGTTTCCCGCCATCTTAATTGTTGGTTACCATCTTATGAATCCCAAAATGTTACAATAGACTTACCATAAGTAAATATTGCTGCCATCTCTGGAGCACAATTTGAAGTCGGACAACATTAAACGACGCGGTATGATTCCTTTCCATCGGGTGCTGAATAACTCAAAAAATAAACATTTGTGGGTTACCATGTTTTTGCCTCACACCCTTCAATTTATTTTTAAATTGTTAAGAAAAGCGGGTTGATAAGACAGATATAAGATAACCGCTTACCAGTCTTAGATACTATTGGATACACCTAAGCTTCCGTAATTTCCTTCTCTTCAACTAAGGAAGTAATTTATTTGCTTGTAACCAAAATCTTTACATCCATATTATATTAGGAGTGGTATATAGAATAAAATGTTACATTAAAACTTGATAACCCTGATGTATTATTATTATTTAATTGGCGCACTGTATATGTACATGTAGCTTCTTCCTTTTATTTACAGTTTCTGACAGCTCTGTGGATCAAAGATGGACAATTCACCGTCAAAGAAAGTCTTCTTGGAATCCCTGGACACCATAGAAACTCATTTATGGGTCAATTGTGATGTTTTTGTGTATGGGGCATTACCACATTCTTCATCGATTCAATATGTTACTGAAGTAAGTATTACTATTATCATTTACTTACTTACTCTATGGCTTACGGAACTCGCAAGTTCATCGCCGTAGTAACAAACGTTCGCCATCGGGATCTATCCTGGACAAGATCAAGCCAGTTTTCATCACTAACACCTACTTCTCGAAGATCACTTCTAATATTGTCCTCCCAACGTCATCTCGGTCTTTCCAGCGGGCTTTTTTCCTCCGGGTTTCCAACCAAGATGGAATATAATCTTCGTTTTTCTCCCATCCGAGCTACATGGCCTGCCCATCTTAGTCGTCGTGATTTCATTATTTTTACAACAACGGGTGAGTCGCACAGTCCGTGAAATTCTTCATTATACAGTCTCCTCCATTCTCCAGTTCATAAAAATCATCTATTTTCACGAGACATACGGGAATCTTATCAGTGACGGAACGGTAATATTAATTAATACTTGAATTCGAATTTGTGTTCAATTTGCGCTATAATATTTAAAATATAGCGGTAACCGTTAAGGAATTTATATGTCTTCAGCAGTTCTTACCCGTTCCAGACTCAAGATCAGTTCTTACGCGTTCCAGGCTCGGAATCAGTTCTTATGCGTTCCAGACTGAAGATCAATTTTGAGATGTTCCAGGCTGTGGATGGGTTCTTACACGTTCCAGACCCAGGTTTCGGGACTCGCGTAAGCCATAGTGCTGTTACCGCCCATAAAATTCATTTTATCTTATCTTATCCAGACCCAGGATCAGTTTTTATGGGTTCTGGGCTTAGGATTTGTTCTAATGCATTCCAGGCTGTGGGTTCTTACGCGTGCCAGATTCTGGGTTTTTACATTATGTGTGATTTGATTAAAACATGCTGATAAGGCCTTCGGTAATAAAATCTACGGCTGTTGACTTTCACATTGTCGTGTCAATTTGCTCGCCGCTCTCTTACAAAATAAGAATAAAATTAAATGATTAAAACAATATTTGACTTAAAGACAGTAGAGACTTTGTGGTGGAAACAGCTTAATCGATCCTGATCTAAATCATGGTTCTGATGCGGGTAACAATATTTTGTTCTCCAGTAGGACGTGAATTGTTTTCATAATTTTACGTTCTTAGACAGGGGTTTTGGGAACCCTAGGAGGTCCATGGAAGAAATTCAGGGGGTCCCGGGGCTCTGATAACCAATAGCGTTTACAATGACTGCGCGTGTAAATGTAAAAAAAAAAAAAAACAGTCACTTTAGCTAGTTAATTAGGAATTTTCCGAATGAAACCTTCCCAGGCCAACCAAACCATGTCATAGCAACAGATAATAGCCAATTGTGAATTACATATCTTTGTTTAATCTTGCAATCGTGAAGTTCGTGTGTCTTGTACAGTAAATGTAATAATGTACCGTAACAATTTTGATTATCCATTGTTAAAGAAGTGTTGGGTTGTTACTACAACAATGTATTAAAAGGTTTCCTGTGGGAGAGGTCCATAGCTTTCAAAATAGTTCAGGGCTCAAAAGATATTAAGAGCCACTGCTCAAGATCTGCCCTAGTATATAAAGATGTTAGCTGTATCTACCAATGTAATCCTAGATGCGTTAGTCTTCATTTGGCTTGAGGAAGAGTATCACGTAAGATATTTTTTTTAATTACAGTGAATATAGACCAGCTTTAATAAGGAAAGTATAAAAAGAGGGAGTAGCCCAATAAGAATAGGGCATATATCCGTTAAATCATGATCTTGGGGTTTGGTATTTGCCTTTGTTAGTTATAGCTTCTATTATGCGCTGAAATTGCAGTATGTATTGTAAGCGTATTTTCGAAATCAGAAGTGAATTTTATTGGCTTGTATTTTAAATTGGGGTACATGTTGATAATACAGGAGGATTGTGTCCTTGGTGCCTGAAAACTGATCGAACTTTTACTAGAATAGGGTACAACATCATACTGAGCGTCAAACAAATGTAACATATTAACTGTGTTGTTGCAGAACTTTACTCTTGTAAATTCGGTAATCAAAACACACTATGGAAGCTACGCGTTCAATGAGAACGAAAATCACAGTTCCACTGTCACCACTGATTATAAACACACAAAAGTTACACTTAGTTATTGGTAGGTACAGTTATGAATCACAGTTTTGTTTGTACAAGTTGAATATTAGATGGATAGTACATAATCCGATTGCTAATGCATTGGCCCCGTTGGCTTAGCATTCGAGAGGTCCTGAGATCGATCCCAGTGGCCGACCATCCTGACTGAAATTTTTCCAGGCAATTTCCTCAGTCATACTAGCAGAGTTTGCCACGGTGGGCCCAGCCCGAAAACCCCCAGTGTTTTTTTTTTTTTTTCATTAATTTTCTCTTTAAATAATTCCTGAAGCGCATAATAAAGAAAACCATTGCATTTTAGATTGTTAGAATACAATCACGATTGTCGTTCTAACTGTAGAATAATATTGCTGTCTAAAATCTAAAGCACACCCCGCCATCTGTTGATTTCTTAACCGACTAGAACTAATTAACTCTTGTAACTAAAAACATTATCGACTTTCATGCTTTTTACTTTCAATTTTTATTAACAAATTACTTAGATATGACATTATTGTTACAATTTATGATAAAATGATAAGTTACGTTTTTGTCGTATCAAATTCAGTGCAAACTTAGTATACACTACAAATATTAATAATAATCAGGGTGGCGATCAGCGGGGAAAAAACAGGGATTTTTTCACTCAACCGGGAATAGACATGGAAAAGACAGGGAATTTTGAAAAAGGTCTGGGAATTAATTTCATGTCATTAGTTATTTTGAATCATCTGCAGTGCAACGATTTCGAGTTTCGTGCAAGCGCAAGCTGATTGGTCATTTGTTTACTGAAGCATCTAACTTCCCTTTGAGGAACAACGTAAGCCTACATCCAGTATTTTTTTTTTTTTTTTTATGCAAAATATTTTTCAAACGTTACTATCAGGTTATAGACATGTACCTGATAGCAGTAAACCTTTGTTCTAATTGTTAGCATATAATAGACTTTGTTTCATATATATGTGGTGAAAAAAAAGTGTTTTGTTGTATTTAAATTTTCTTGTGCACGAGTTAATAAAGTGTTTTCTGTAATTTACAGGTCATATTTTTGTAATGGTGAAGATGAAGCAAACATAGTTCATGACAGATTGACTGACCGACCCAAAGTTCCTCTGGCTCGAAAGAGTTCCCAGTGATCGGGGTGCAGCAAGGTGCAAAATCTGAGCAATATGGAGCGTAGAGCAGTGACTCGACACATGAATGGACAAAAGCATCAGAGTCTTATGCGTTCAGGCAAAGAATCTGCAGCCCTTCAAGCATTCTTCAGACCGCAGGAGGTACCAGGATCTTCTGCTGTAGTGGTAGTTCAGGATGCAGTATCCACAACCTGCATTCCTTCAAGTTCAACATCAGCTTTGCCCCAGCAGCTTTCCACTTCATCAGTAGCTCCACGTGATCTGTTGAAAGTGTCATGACACACACGTCATTACGTTCTGCAAGCCAAAACGTCAAATTATTTTCGTTAATGTTTCCAAACAGTGACATTGCCAAGCGTATGCAGTTGCAGCGTGACAAGATTGGTTACATTATTACGTTTGGACTTGCTCCATATTTTAGAGAAGAACTAGCTGAAACGTTGTCTAATTGTGAGTACTTTGTTGTAGGTTTTGGGATAGTGAAGCTGGTGAAATCAAAACAAGATATTTCACATCAGTGTTTCTGGGTCGCTTGACAGCAGCACACTGATCACTGCTTTTAAAGAAGGACTTTCAACACTGAATATGCAGAAGATCTTGCAAATTTCAATGGATGGACCAAATGTCAATGTTATGTTTTTGAGGGATCTCAAAAATGAATTGAAAAATGAGTGTAACAAAGAAATTTTAGACTTGGGAAGTTGTGGACTTCATGTCACGCACTGTGCCTTTGTCTGGCTGGAACATTGTACATTTCCTGAGGGCATTATATAACCTCTTCAAAGATGTCCCAGCCAGACGGGCTGGTTTCGTCAAACTGCAAGAGCGTTCGCCATTAGTGCACAAGTTAACGAGAGCTGTATCCTGTCTGGACGTCTTGTTGACTGTACTTTTGGACGCCAAATGGCTGGATGGTATAACAGCTGACAAGGCTGTTTTGGGAATTCAGATGTGTGTGTGTTCTGCCCCAGAAGTCCAGCAGTCTTTGAAAAATTTTTTCAAGGCAGAGTGGTCGAATAGATCACTTTTGGAATAACATATTTTCTGGAGACCGTCAAGCCGAATACATTTCCAAAGTTTTGCGATTTGGTTTCAACACTGTCGCATGGAAATGCCAACATTGAGCGAGGCTTTTCAGTTAATGCAGAGTGTGTGGTGGAAAATATGCGGGAGGAAACGCTGGAGGTGGCGTGAACAAACTCTACATTTGGAAGGGACTCTGCAAGAAATGCACACGCGAGGTTTAAAAAAGCAGCAGAACACAGAAGAAAACGAGGTGCTGAACGGAATGAAGAGGCGGAAAAGAAAAGGAAAGCAGATGTTTTAATGAAGGAACTAGAAGGCAAAAAGCGGAAGTTGATGGAACAGGCACGCAAAGAGGCTGAACAAATAGACAGCGAGACTCAGTCGGCAGTTGTGTTATTACTATAGTAACATTATTCTGTCACAGTAATGTTTTGTTTTTTTCTTGTGATTTGTCCAAGAAAAATCGTTTAATTGACCAAGTGTGAAGATATTGTTTGCGGTTCCTTATTATCTGCCTAGAAATATGCAAAGCCAGTTCAAATAAATATTGACTCTCGACAGTAAGCTTTCTATCTGCGAATCTTAATTTCTGGATAATCAAGACAAATATAATTAACTTGTAATAAATTGTAAAAGAATACCTTTTGTGTTATTTGTTTTGTAACTGAGAAAACTTTGTTTTGTAAATAGTATTGTGCTGACTGTCATGTCTTTTATTACACAAGTTTTCTTAATGAATTGCTTTTTTCCCACCTCTTTCTATGTTGGAATGCGTTTTTTATATATTTATTTTCTATGATTAATGTAAACACTGCATTAAATAAACTTTTAAAATGTGTGCGTAATTTTCCTGTCTCGGTAAGGGAAAATAATTTGGTTGTCAGGGAATTTTGTTTGCCGAATCCAGTCGCCACCCTGTCCCAGACACAGTGAATGTTCATACTCATTCAATGTGCTTGTATGTGGTAACTCCATTGTGCTAAATCCACGATGAAACCCGGCTTTGTCCCCTTCACTGGTTAAAATCCAAGTCTCGTTCAATATAACTTTGGGGGAACATTTTGTATAGAACTGACAGTAGACTGATTGGTCTGTAACTTTCGACGCGTTCTTTGTCCCCTTTCTTGTACAACAAAATAATAATATCAGTATTCCAACTTGAGGACATTTCACTCTTCCTCAGGCACATTGAGGGCAATTTAGCAAGTTCCTCTTCCCATTTAAACATCATCTGCTGTGAGTCCATTTTCTTCTGTTAATTTTCCGTTCTTCATCCCTCGAAGTACTTTATCCACTTCTTATTTCATTACGTCTGGGACTTCTACATCGTTTTCTTCTGAATCTTCTTTTCCTAGTTCTTCTTCGGAGTACTGCAATTCTTTGTAGAAATTTTCAAATATTTTTTATAATTCTCTCATTTCTGGTAATGATCCCGTCAGGTCTTTTGACTGCAATTATTTGCCTTTTTACCATCATGAGCTGCTGTTTGGTTTCCTTCAGGCGGTATATATAATAGGTGAAAATTTTAATGGAACGTACACAGTTACATACATAACACTATAAATTCAATCAAAATTCTCGGTTTCAGCCGTCTTCAGTTATAGGCTAGAAAGAAGTTCACTGAACACACGTGCATTGAAGAGAGAGAAAATCAAGATGATGGACGCCCACATTAAAAACAATTGACGATGTTCTGCGCGTACGCAAGAGTTAATGGGAAACGGGTTTTGGATTTGGAAATGATGTTTTTTGTTGAAAATTAGGCTGGGTATAATAATTAATATACCCTCCTGAGATGATTGCTTCTGACTCGAAAACAGCGGCGTATTTATTAAGCTTCAAGTACAGCTGTAATCGACATTTCACACTGCAAAAACTAAATAACATTAAATAATACAACGACACATAACACAACAAGTAACATAAAAAACATGACGATTATAATACACAAGAAGAACAGCTCATATATTAGTATTTAGCTGAAATTTTGTCTAATCCTTTTGTTAGTCATATAATGAAAGCTTATACCAAATTTCAGCTATATCTGAGATTGTTTGTTACATACCCTGGATGAATTACCAAACGGTCGTAGCTCTGTGGTAGAGCGTTGGCTTAGCATTCGGGAGGTCCTGGGATCTATCCCAGCGGCCGACCAACCTGACAGGATTTTCCTCACTCATTCCAAGGCAAATGTTGGGATGGTACCTACAAAAATAAGCCCTGGTCATCTACCTTCCAATATTCTTTCCTCGACCTGAGCCTCAGATGCCTAAAGGGCATAAATTCAGTTCAATTTCTGGATCAATTGACATGGAATGACCCCAGAAAGGATGAATTGAATTTTATTGATGACCTTTAGGGATCTATTTCTCAGGCTGAGAAAGGGCTGGGGGAGAGGATATTGGAAGGTAGTCGGCCAGGGTTTAGTTTTGTTGGTACCGTCCCGGCATTTGCAGTGTGTTGCCAGAATATTGTTCATAATACCAAAGACTTTTACGTAAAAGCTATTCTGTTGGCTTTTTTTTTTAATCTGTTAAGACGAGAGCCTCTGCTTTTCAACGTTGTCCTAAATTTCCATGGTAAAAAACTATAACATGTACCCTCAGAGTACCTTATCAGAAATTTTGTATGATTGCACATATTTTTCTTGTACATGAACCTGAGACATAAAGATATGTTGATTGCAAAAGACTCAAAAATTATCAAATGTACAGGGTGTTCCGGAAATAATGGTGCAGATTTCGGGAGGTGATTATTTACGTAAAAACAAGGGAAAAAATGTGCCTTGAAAGAAATTCAAAATTATGAATGGTTTTGGAGATACATGCGCTCAAAGTAGGCGACATAGTCACAAATGACGTAGTAGCTCGCATGATGACGTAAGCTGTGTCGATTTAGCAGTTCACACTCGAAGTAGTGCCCGATACAACTACTTAGGTAATGTTTTTGATTGAAGTAATGCCGATAAAAGACAGGTTTCGCAACCTAAGAATTTCATTGTGAATGAGTTAAATGGTTTAATAGGGGGCATAAAAATCCCCTCAGGCTGTATTCGTCAATGATAAACATAACTTAAAACTGATGCATTGGGTACTATTTCGAGTGAGATTTGTGAAGCCTACATAGCTTACGTCATTACTTGTCGAGATATGACATCATTTGTGACGATGCTTCCGTAACTTTGAGCGCCTGTAGCTTCGGAACGAATTAGATTTCGGAATTTCTTCAAAGAAACTTTTTTTCTTGGTATATATTCAGGGACATCCTGTATAAGACGGGTATATTTTTATTAATGTTCTATACAAAATTCATAAAAAATATAGTTTTTTTGTAAAGACACCGCATCATGCTTTTTTTTTTAAAAAAAACTATAAAATAACCAACAAATGTAAAAATAAATTCTGAGCCAAAAAGCACAAAATATGGGCATTTTTACACAAGAATTGAGTTACAACTATCGCCCAGAATACTTATGGAGTCACCTAGCGATGAAAGTTTTAATTCAACAGTTCTTGATTACGCCGTGGCCTTGTAAAATCCAATATTATTACGAAGTTATCAAATATCACGACATTATCAATATTATCACGAAGTTAGCAAATACCACGACATTACCAATGTTATCATGAAGTTAGCAAATGTCATGAAATTACCAATGTTATCATGTAGTTATCAGATGTCACGACATTACCAATGTTATCACGAGGTTAGCAAATGTCACGACATTACCAATGTTATCACAAAGTTAGGAAATGTCACGATATTACCAATGTTTATCATATTTATGGGGTAGAAATCTACCCCACTAGTGCAAAAGTGTGACTTACAATGACGAAGAAAGTTTTAAATGTTTTATACTACCAATTTAGGAAGCTTATTCAACTTATATGTCTTATCTGTTTGCACCCATGTCCGAAGTAATGAAAGTAGGAAATAGTGTGAAAATTAATCTACGAAATGTTACTAATATTCCCAAAAATCTTTTTGATAAAACGTAATTGGCTTTTCTACAGGGTCCGGCAGAAACAATCCACCATTTCATTACAGGGCCTACAGTAACACTACATAGGGAATGGAAAGGACGAGAGTGGTAATTAATAAATAACATAATGCCATTTTATGACACAATAACCAAAGTCATGTTTTGTTTATTTTTTGAAAATCACATCTGTGAGATAACCACCGTCCTTTGTGATGCACTGGCGGAGTCGACGAGCGAAACTGTCCATTACTTTCACCAGCATTTTAAGTGGAATTGCCTTGACCTCTTCAGTGATGCGACGCTTCAGAATCTCTAAGTTGGGGACACGTGATGCAAACACTCGGCTCTTGAGGTACCAACACAGAAAGAAATCGAAACTTCCGCTGCGTAGCTACCACACTGTCACCACTTTTGAAATACGCTTCAATCACAAAAGCGCGATGCGTCCTGGCCCAATTCTCCATTGTAACTAAAATGGCATCCTTCGTGCTACACTCTACCGTGCTTGGTTTTATGCTCACTGCGAGACCGTACGAGCTACCAACCGTTGAAAGTGGTAGATTGTTTCTGCCGGACCCTGTATGTGCAGCTTGGTTCTTGGATTTTTTAAAAAACAGAAGCGAATAAAGAACTCTAAACATTCATCCAGCTTTGATTTAATTAATTACATTTCTAAATTGTACTAACTCTTGGCTGCGTCAAGTGTTTAAGGATGAGGGCTGTCGGTGACCATACTTCGGAAGAGAACTTGGAACGAGTTAGGCAAACCTTGTGTTGTAGGTTCCTAAAGATGGAACTAACAAAATATATAAAGTCCGGTAACACTTTCAAAATTTTATTGTAATAAAACAATGAGCATTACTTATTAACACAATACACAATTTGAAGGAGTCAAGTCGTATTTTTTTTTAACTGCAGGTGTTCCGCGTAGTTTTATTTCTTGCCGCTAGATGGCGGTAAATTCAATATGGAGCTTTCTGACTGAAAAGGAGTTTTGCTGCTTCATTTCGATTTTTTTTTTTTAAAAAAAAGGGAATGCAACAGGTATTTTATGGGGATATGTAAAGATCTTGGTCCGTCATCTTGCAACTGATGTTATTGGATTGAGGTGGAAGAATTCCAGAGTCACAGAGGGCATGTTGGGCCGTGTGTGGCTAGGGTCTTAGAGTTACTGTATGGACATTTTGTCGGGTCACACATGGCTCTTAGAAAGAGTGTTTGTAAGGTGAATTCTGTGAAAAAGATAAAAAAGATACATTATTTCGTATTGACGATAGTTCTTATTTTCATTGCTTGTCCAAAACAAATTTCTGAAAGTGTTACCGGACTTTAAGTACACCCTGTATTTTGAAAAAAAAAAAAAACAATTTGAATAAATTACTTTAACAGGATCAATATCTTTCTCTTTCTTTCTTTTTAGCATTTGAAAAAAGTCGTGACGTACTGTCGAAACAGAGGATCGCCTGGTTTCCCAATCCTCAGTTACGATGTGTGGAAGCATTTGGCAGTGGACAAGTTGTTTCTTCCCCCACACTTGGCCTGGATGTACTTTCAACTTGCTTGGCTGACAACATTTCCAATATCCAATCATCAAATAGCGACCAAGGAATGGATAGACGCAGTAACAAAAATGGATACCCCACCACCAAGCACTCCAGGTAAAGTTTTCATTAGGAAGCCAGGAACCCAGGCTTAACAGATTGGAGAGTCGAAGAGGCTATCCATTACATTACATATTCATCTGGCCATGCACGAGTAATAATAGAAAGATTAAGTTCAGGAATAGATTTTTTTTCTTTCTTTTTTTTTAATATATTCCAAGTTCTTGATATTCTTAAATTAAATTGTAAAATTTTCATAATAGCTGTTATGTAGATGATCGCTTATTTGTTTTGTTCTTATTTTCAGGGGAAGTATCGTCTTTTTCTGTGAATACTCTTCAATTCATCGTATTTCTTTTCATACAAAAAATCTTTTCGTTGACGACAGTTTCAAAGGACAAAGCCAATAAGTATTTGGAAGAGTATCCTTTTGTGATTGCAAGAATAATTATATTGAAATGTATGCATAATACTTGAAACTAAGATTGTAGTTGGTTTTAATAATTTTTAGTTACATACCAGTTGGTAACGTAATGCACTGACACATTTTGAGTGACGATAGTTTCGTTTGTGCGATGGTTGCATGCTATGATCGCAAGTGTCACTGCTGCACGCGTCACTGCATTGACACGTTGAAGGGAAATCAGTGGAGTTGGTTTGGTTTGTGTGCATCGGACGCATGATGTCGCATGCAACTGTTGCCAACGACTCCTCGGTGACCAGTCAAGCTGCAGCAATCGCATGCGTTGCAGAGTATTGTGCAGTTCTTATTTGTGTTTTCTTTGAATTTGGAACTATTTTGTGCCAAATATGAACTTCAGCAGAGATGAGGACTGAAAACTACATCACGAATTGGACGAAAATGCTATGAAATGGTTGGTGAAACGCGAAAGAAAAAGAATACATACAAAGAGGTAATAGACCTGTAGTAAGTTTGGTGTTCAATAGATGGCAGCAGAGTATTGCACGCAATTTGGAGTAACACTATTGTTTTATATTGAGTGAAAATTGAGTTTAATTTCAAATGCTGCTTATATTATTATTATTAGTTGTTTGAAATCCTGTCTAAAATTCTGTTACTGTAAGAAACATTGTTTACAGAAAGATCTTAAACTTGTAATGCACGAAAAGTAAATGATATAAATGTATAGAGCCAAACACATAAACGAAACTATCCCACTACATGCTTCCGTCGCACGCGTTCGCTGAATGCGGTCATTGCATACGACCATCGCCGAAACGAAACTGCACTTTTACTCAGCAGAATGAGAATTCCACCGCATTCGAAGCTATAGGCTGCAGAAGGCGTGAGATTCCAACACTACCAACCGTAGAGCTCATGCAGCATGCAAGTGGTAGTACTTCAATCAAGCCCGCTCTATCCAAAAATGCATATTCCATACTGGCGAAATGAGTGCGCAAGGGGTTCCCCAAAGGAAGCTGGAGGTTCTCAGAAATTCTTTGAAGTAAAGGTGTGTCGAAATGAACATGACTTGGACGACTCTCCTGCTGGTAACAATAATTCGATTGTTATTCTGTGGAGCGGATCGGGCAAGCGACGTGTACCTGCTTCCGAGAGTAGATTTATTGAATTTGTCAAAGAGCATTTAAATGGCCTTATAGGCCTACAGTAAATGTTCTGCAAGCGTAAATTTTGTTTTCATTCAAAAATATATATATATATATCTTTATCTCAACAATACTATCATTGCTTGAAGTTTGTCGGTGCTTTTACGTTACCTCTCTGTGTAGTTGAATTTGAATATTTTATTGTAAGGCCTTTAGGCAACTTTGGCTCGGGCTATTCTCTCTGTGTAGTGTACAGTCTTTTCTGTGTTCAAGTGGACGGTGTGAATTTGAGTGCTCATATTGTATTTGGTGGATATCGTAAGTAATTTGGGTCATCAGTATACATGTTGGGAGGAAACAACCTTCAGTCGTTCTCTGTCAAGCGATGGATCCATGAAAATTTGGTACTTACAGCAAGAAATATGACTTTTCCTTGTCAAGTGAAGTCTCTACTCGAAGTTTCAGGCATATTGTCGCATGGGACGGTGGTGCCCACACTATTTTCGAATTTGATGCTGTTACATCTAACGTAATTGAAGCAATTTGAAAAAAAAATACATTTAAAGAAATTAAGTTGGCGACACTGACAACTAGCGTGCTTGGGGACGGCTTGGTTTCATCAAATCGTGTTGGACGAGTTATATTTCTAGTGCGACGTGGAGTGTTTCGAAATGTTATATAACTTTTTTTTATTAATGCCATTGATTGAATTATTATTAATGTCGTAAACGAGCTTCTAAGAACGAGACCTACTGTTTCTGGTAAAGTGGGCACGGAACCACTCCATTCAAGAGACCCCGACTGGAATTGAACCCGTGAGCACGCGCGCTAACCTGTCTACCGTGAGGTCAGTATTAATGACGTGAAACCACATTATATGCACAGTTAAGAAAAGAAAGCGAAGTCAGAAATAAAGATATAGTGAAAGCGTTAAGTATAAGAAGGCAACCCAACTCATATTTACATTTGTTTTATCATTCACTTCACACAAATACAGATTAAATCATGTAGGTCCATTAAAACGTCGATACCTATAGGGTTTCACCGAGCGGCCGTAGCTCATTACTAGAGCGTTGGCTTAGCATTTGGGAGGTCCTGGTATCGATCCCTGAGTTTTTTTTCAGGGTTTTTCCTCCGTCACACCAGGCAAATGCTAGGATGGTACCTTCAACTAAGGCCCTGACTGACACCTTCCCGCATCCTTTTCCCTACCCTATCCCGTCTCTTTCTTTCGCCTTCCCTCAACTGTGCATTAAACGTGGTTTAAGACCATGAATGAGAAGTCTAGTACACTTTGAAACTTATTGATAGCGCTTGTACAGTCAGCGCCAAAAATTACTTCCCAGTCGTAACATTTCCGAATAACTTTAAAACGGATAGACCGATTAAGTATAGTTTTCTGTAATTTGCAGAAAATCACATGTTCTGTAAGTTACAGGAAACCACAGCCAAACCATTTTATTTATTCGAAAATAATTCGGAGAAAAAGTTCACGACTGGGTGCAAACTGTTGCCGCTGACCACTGGTTCAGGTGCCACTCTAGCTTCGAAATTTTCAAAATAGGAAGTTTTGTGTTATTATTACGTGTATAAATCTGTGTGTGTGTGTTACATTCTCAACGTGAAACTAAGTTTTGGATTTGCATTTAAAATGTGTAAACATTTAGAAGTAGCTCTGGAACTGTCACTCCTACTTCGCGAGAAAACTCGTGCGCATGCGCTAACTTTTCGAGTGATGGTGCTGACAGTTGGAAAGTTAATGTTTACTGAAGAATTTATATTTCAGAAAAAAAGCTTTTTCAGCCTTTTTAAGGAAGATTAAATTCAACTTATTTTCACTATTAGAATCCAGTCATACAATTTTGACTTTTTTTTCGTTCCACCGTGACCGAGCCGCCGTAGCTCAGTGGCTTAGCATTCGGGAGGTCGTGGGTTCGATCCCAGCTGCCGACCATCCTGACAGGTTTTTCCAGAGGTTTTCCTCAGTCACACCAGGCAAATGCTGGGATGACACCTTCAACTTAGGCCCTGACCGACAATTTCCCGAATCCTTTCCCTTCCCCTGAGTCTTAGATGCCTAAAGGCCATAAATAAAACTCAAAAAATTCGTTCCACCGTTCCCTATACGCATCAATATGAATATTTTAAAATGTATTTCTTTAGCCTCTATCCCTTGTCTACAATATGTCTTTCATTTCCTTGCTAGTAAATAGTTTGCAAATACACAGAACGTGATTGAACATTCTTAGAAATTTGTGAAATTATTAAAACTCACGTTGTAATCGCTAAATTTTCAGTGATTGATAATAATACTGAAGTTCTACAGAATACAAAAGAGAAAGACAAAATGTTCCTTAACTTTTTACAACAGATCGCCAAACTCAAACCAGAAGGGTTCGTCTCCTTCGAGCGGATCGCTCGAGCGACGAGTACCTGCTTCCGAAAGTAGATTTATTGAATTTGTCAAAGAGCATTTAGATGATCTAATAGATGTCTTGCAAGCGGTAAATATGTTTCTTTATACGTACTTCATTAAATAATTTGAAATGTTTTCCCAAAAAGATTTGACCCATCATTGGTACCAGGCTAAAACGATAGAAATTGTCAATGTAATATTCAGGACTGGAAACAAGTCACTTTAGAACACCTGTTAGCCTTCAGCAGTAAGTGTTCTGTACTTCTGTCGACAACTTTCAACTCAGGAACTACTACAGCTAGAAAGGTGGTGGAGGTGTCGTTGGCTAGGTCTCAGGCGAGTTCAAACCGTATATATCATACACTTCGCAAGGACGGATCCGGAGATATGGGAGAGTTGTGATTCATAAACGTCTAGGAAGTGGTTGAGGTGTCGTTGGAAAGGTCTCGGCGAGACGATTACACATAATCCAGATCACACTAGCGGGCCCCGATAAGATAAGCTAAAATGAATTTAATGGGCGGTAACAGCATTATGGCTTATGCCCGTCCCGAGACACGGGGGTAGGGTGAATTTTCAACTCAGGAACTACTAGTCCTAGGAAGGTGTTTGAGGTGTAGTTGGAAAGGTCGTGCCACCATTTTTCCAACGAAATATTGATCCTTCAGATAGGATGTTCGCTGCTTGAAGCCTGGCGCTATGTAACATTCACGCGAAGTTCCCGGACTGGGCTCCACCTCACTTAAAAAAAAAAAAAATCCGTGCTTTTTTATCGACTCATAACATGACTAGTTTTATGAATGTCCTTCGTGAAATCTTTATTGTGCACGTGTGAATGTTGCTGTCCATTGAACCTACATTGTCCCACATTTCTTATTTAGGGTTGACACCCTTTCCTCAATTTTTATAGGTAGTGCGAAAAGTACAGACCTTGTACTAAAATTAAATGGTGCAATGGATCATAGCAATTCGCCTCGAACAAACATATTATAGCTGAGTAATGACGGACTGAAAAAAAAAACTTTATTTTTATATGGACCAGTCTAGTAACTTTGGACTTGGGCCCGTCACGATTCACCTTTAGCTGTTAAGTGTTAAAATCCACATCCATGCCCCTTCCGGGACTCGAACACGTGACCCTCGATCCGATGGCCTACCGCCGCAGACCGCTCAGTCACCCGGCTGGCATGACGGACTAAACTTGAATAAAAAGGAGTAATAAGTGAATTTGCGTCTTATTAATGAAGAATTAATTGGTTCTTATTCAGAAGAAATTAGTTGATATAGGAACGTGTTCACATCCACAGTGCTTATCGGAAAGGGCTTGCTGAACTGGGAGATGAAGCATCAGAGTTGATATCTGCTATCAGCAATGTTTGACGGTTGTCCATCGCAATGAAATGATTATTCTGCAAGTCTATCGCAATTGGGGATACCAAATCATCATTTCAGGAAACACTACCCTTCAAGATTTTCATTGGAGACTGCAGGTGGGGAAACTCCTAGTGCAATGAGAGGTGGTAAACAAGTATTTGTTTGCAGTTGATACCTGAAGAAACACCTTCCCTGCTAAGGGAAGTAGGGGTAATGAGGATCACTTAATTGCCAGAGAATGAAGTGGACTACATACTAGTGTTACATATCATTTTGCTCAGTAGGTAATTGTCTCTTGAAATATGTAAACAATTATTTTCAATGTACCATGTTACCTGGTACAAGTGTCTGTTTTAAAAGTTACCTCTTTGATTCCATGGGGTAATTGGGGTCATTAGTATTTTCTCTTATGCAGCCAGTGGTAAATAGTCATGGATAAAAGGGGTTAAAAGAACCCTGTGTGGGCTTTACAAGAAGATATATTTGGTTTTACAACTACAACCATTCGTAGAGATACAGTATTGGAAAGAGAATACTCTTACCCCAAAAATTCTGTGATCCTATTTACCCGGTAAATGCCATTTCTGGGATAATTAGAATTATGTACATTATGCTTCATCCGTTGCAAAACTTAACAATTTCCTCATAAAAAAAAACCTTTTTCTCAATTTAAAGCCATAGCTATATTTCAGTATTCCTACTTTTTTTTCCACAGGACCTTTCTAGATAAAACACTCACTTTGACGGATGACATTTTGTTGTGTGTTCTGGGAAAACAGAGATTACTTCTACAGCAACATACATTTTCACTCCAAAAAAATTACACTGTCATGTAGAATATTGGTCAGACTTCATATTAGCATGGTCATTTTTTTTTTTTACCTCATACAGATTGACCTTGAAGTGCTCCCGATCCTAATTACCCCTATCTTCCCTAAGCAAGAGTGGATGCAGAAGAATAGCCCACTTGTTAAAAACAAACCGTGAATGTTTACGTGTTTAAGTGCACGAATGTTTACACGATTTTAGGGGCGTAACTAGAATACCGCGAGACCCCACTTTCTAGGAATGGGGGGCGAAGATGTCCAAGGAGGCGACATAGAAATAGATGAAAAATGAGTTGACAGTCCCAGCGAACATGACAAGAGAAGTTACCTCAAAGTTCGATTGTAAGTCTTTCTCAGAGTTACCAAATGGGAGAAAATATTTGTCTGGAGACGAATTTTTCATGCAGTCTGGAAGGGATCTTCCTCTAAGAGATCCTTCAATACTGGTTTGTACAGTTGGTGAGTGATTTTTACATTCAGGGAGAATTTGCTCAAATTGCATGTGGGAGATGCTGCTAAAAGAGCCCTAAAAGTTCCTCATAGGAAGGGAAGACTGAGTTGTAGCTACGCTACTGTACGATATACTGGATTATCAAGAGAAAGAACTATTGATAGATACGCTTCACAGTAAATTACAAACTCTAACCGTTACTTAGCCCCCGTTAAATAAGTTTAAGAACATGAGTGAGGAGACATGTTTTTTATTGTTTTTTTTTCCTTAAATATGCACAAGTCCGTTATATCGCGGCATGTAAATACATTCTTAAAATGTCATCTCTCTTCACTAATCCTTTGCTTAAGAACTTTTAATGTCTACAGGCTTAAAAAAGAGTTAAGGAACGCAGCTGCAATGACATGGTTAATATCGCAAAGGCATTTCCAATTGATCGTAAAATTGATTAACTTTTTAGTAAGTGAAGAGTTCTAATCTGCTTTATAATACAGGTCCTATTTCTACTTTGATCTGTGCTTGATTCTCTTATTACTTCATCAGTAAGTTGAGGAACTGCAGGACCAACTCAAATTTTATCAAAATAGGAACTAATAGCGATAGCAGAATTCAAAATTGTTTCCTAAATAGTTTGACCATTCGTTGTTCTTCAGTGTTGTACCATCTTAAGTTTTCACTAGGTGCCTCACTGACAGTTCTCCTGTGTGCAAATCACAAATAGTCCACACCAGTTTCCTTTGCAGTTTCTCCTCAACAAAATGTATCTCTTCCCCTTCCCAGCTAGTGTTCTCGTTACAGAAATCGCCTCCAATAACTTGTAGGGTTTTTATCTGCTCCTCCCCTTTTTTTTAAGATCGAACCAGATTTTCGGTAATTACTTCAACAGTATGCGTTTTTTCTTGATGTCTGATGATGTCCAGTACTCCCAACTTTGTTTGACCTTTAATAGACGCTAATCTTACAGGAATCTTCCTTTGTTCAAAATTCTTTGTTTCCTTTGTCCTCTTTTCCTAGTCAAAATTGGATGGTTCAGTTGATATTTTCTCTGCTAAGTAAGCTGACAGTGTAGATTGAAATTATGACACATTAACTGTATTTGCTAGTTCGTACTAATGAAAATCCTTTCTGAAAAGCAAACCAATGATAACTTATTTTCTCCGGCCTGCTTTGGTAATGGATTATTTTGAAAACTTGAAATAATGCTCCAAACAATTTAAATTCTCCAAATAATGCTCCAAACCATTTAAATTCTCCAAATAATGCTCCAAAC